>JAOXNZ010000188.1:7957044-7980858 GCA_028566095.1 Kryptolebias brasiliensis | reverse complement strand
AGAAGTAATTCAACAGTACAAAACCGAGGAGGGATTATAAACAAAAACATAGTACCATGACTTAAGTCAATTTAACAATGTTTATTTGTTTTGTTTTTGTAGACTACATTTTAAAAGATTGCTTGTGAGTTACATTGCATGGTTCTATAAAACTGACAAAAATGGAAATTAAATTTATAACACAAAGAAAGACAGGTTGTCAAAGACCATATTCAAGGAAAATATGTTTTCATAAAATATATGTTTCCATAACATAACTGAATCAGCTGTTGAGTTAAAGTCTTGTGGATTACGCTGATCATGAAGTTTTATTTCCAATCATTCATCTGCAAATCTTTTTTTTTGCAGATGTGCAGAAACATACTAGAAGAAGGAATTCAGTCATAAAAATGAAACTTGTTTAGGATTTATAGAAATATGTTCATGCCTTTTTTAACCCTCCCGTGGCCCTCAGGTCAAATTGACCCAAAGTTACAAGGGCTTTTCTACCTCCCTTTGTCTCTCTCTCTTTTGAGGGTTTTAGGAGGGTTAAATGCAGTATTGTATAAAGTGTTAAATCACTAGAGACAACCCACCATTTTGATTTGGTTACTTTGGTGCTTCTGGGCACAGTGAAATTACACAGTTTGTTAAAATTATGTGTTGTTCTTTTGCCTTTGAAAAGGAAGGGTTTTTAAGACAGAGCTCGTTGGATTCTCAACACTGTTGCCAGAATCAAATTGGGTGCAACAAAAGCAGCCTGGGATGGCATATTTCTGGCAGTTCTGGGAGGAAAAATCACAGACAGTAACAGATTCACACCAAACTAGTGCAACCACAAACCTTCTTGGTAGAGCTTAAAATGCTTGTTCAGATTAGGTTTCACTCAGATTAAGACTTGTTGGGAACCTTTTATAGTTGTGTTGTCTATTTAATTAATGTGATAGTTCCTTCTATTATTTCTCCTCTGCTAATCTGTGTGTTTATGGACGACCCTTTCTTGTGGTCTCTTAAGTGTATGCAAATACACAGTTGGGTCTGGAAAGTTTGAGGGTTGTCTTTACCATTCTAAACTTTTTATCTCATTGTTTGTGTGTGTCCAAAACTGTTAAAGCAACTCAATATAAATGTGTCAAGACATATCTTGTGTGATAAGTGTTATTGATTGCTGTTTCATGAAAGCAAACTGATTAATTCATTACAACTTTTAATGACTAATATTAGTAGCTGTTATTACTGTATATTAAAAAAATAATTTATCAAATAGTTTCAATGACTTTTGTAATGGCAGGTTCTAGTTTGCCATTCATGTCTCAATCAGTACATGCTTCTGTTGTCTGCATCATTGATTTGCATCACTCCCCTCACACCATAAAAGTGAACACTGTAGTGCTGTTTATTTATTCAGAATTACAGTGACTACAGTCAGAGTTCTGAAAAATTAAATTACTATCCACATTCCCAACAAAAAAGAGAAAGCAATTCCTCTAATTGTTGTAAGAACCACCTAAATATGCAACCCGACAACACATAACCATACATCTCTTGTATCATGTAATCAGTCTTAGGTAACCATTAAAATGGTTATATGTTGACTTAATAAAATTACAAAATTAGTTTTTTGTAGACATACACCTTTGCGGTGCAGGATCTGAAAGTTCAGTTGGTTCTGTAATGATCACAGAACTCTCAGTTGTGAAGATACTTTCTTTTTTCTATTCAACTTAAACAGGGCTGTGAGGACTATTAAAGTGATAATGTGCTGATGCACAAATTCTTGTATATTCAATTTTGCATATTGACCTTACTTTCTTTGTATCTTTCTCCTTTTCACACACAACACCTACACCATGTGGGGAGAGGACAGAACACATTTAGTGGCACACAGCCCCACATTCTCATGCACACCGAAAGAACAGCAAGGTGGCCCATTTAAAGAAAACCTGCCCAAGGTCACGGTGCTTAATCTCTAGTAGGCTGTTTACTTCTGTCTGTTTCACTTGACTTGCATCAGAAAATGTATTGCAGTGACAATGACGCATTTCAGCTGCATTCCACACCTGAGCCACAACTTTCCTTTCCTTTTTCACTGAACTTACTGCAGTACCCACGAGCTGACTGGAGACCTAAAAACGACATTAAAGCTCCGTCACGCCAGACAAGCACTGGCCATCGTATGCAAAATGAGAGGATCAGAACGGAATTGTGCTGCATTTGTTCGCTTCTATAGAATACTGCACTGTGGCAGAAAGGCTAAAGTCACAGTTCTGCAGTTGAGTAATGCAATGTAGAGATGCTTTCTCTTCTTTTATTTTATCATCAGAAGATAGTTAAAATAAATTATAGCTCAAATATTTAAATGCCTCTAAGCCCTTACAAGGTTCATGGACCTCATCCTGCTAAATGGCACGCTCCCTTTTTGACATTTTACATGTGTAAGCATAACGGTAAAGGTTAAACAGCTCGAAGAAATTAGCTTTTATTATCTCTGGCACAGCTTTAAAATGTACAACTTATCTTTATACGACATGATATTTTGATTTGTCTCTATTTGATTGGCAGAAGATGTACATAAATGGAAATTCAAGTTTTATTTATTTCCTGCTGTCAAAGTTAATAGGCGATAATGTTTTTGCCTGTGTCTATCTGTGTGCATGTGTTTGTTTGTCTGTACTTTTGGCAAAATAGCTTATAAACCACTATATAAATTTTATTTTACCCTTCATTTCACTGACATCTCCGACTGATTAACATTTGTAGTCAGGCTCGCTCAAGATGGCTGCCAGTGCAAAGTGATCTTGGCAAACACAAATTGGCTACAAGTCAGTCAATTTTACAGATATTGAGCTAGAATTTGTCGTGTTAGTAGCTAAGACAGATTCCCAAATTATTCTTTGAGCACTACCAGATAGCGCAAAATATTTGTTAAAAACTTTGCCATTAACTACTGGAATCAACATTGCTTGTCTGTTAGCAAATATCGCATGAATCACTGAAATGATTTTAATGAAATTTCAAAAAGTAATCATTGGGTTGACATCTATAACTGATTAACTTTTGGACTTAACATAATTCAAGATGGCCAGCACAACCAACCGACCTTGGAAAACACATAAATGGGTATAACTCTGCCAGTTGTACAGATATTGGGCTAAAATCTGGTGTGGTAGTAAGTGAGCATTGTCCCAAACACATACTTTGACATCTTTGCCTAAACCATTGTATTAACTGTTTGAGTCAACCCTGTTTGTCTGTTAGCGAAATCTCTCATAAACCACAGGAGAAATTTTAATGACATTCTCAGAAAGTAATTGTTGGCTGAACATTTGACACTGAATAACTTTGGAGTCAATAACTTCTCAACATATGAAGATCTTGGTATAAAACTCCAACATGGAAAGTGGTGGACAATATGAATTTCTTTAGAGAATGCTAGGCCTTTAATTTAAAAGCAGATTTGAATTTATACTAGAATGTAGTCTTTGTCTGAGAACAGTGGCCTGACTCTTTTTGTCACCTGTTAAACATCTTTCTTTTGCTTCCAGATTATATGTAGTTGATTGAAACAGGATTTTTCTTTGGGGGCTGTCTATATAGTCTTGTAATAGCTTTGTGCCTCGCAGAGAAATCGCAGTGCTCCATCAAGCTCTGACACATCCATTTGTCACACTCACTGTGGTCAGATAGAAAACCAAGAGAAGATACACACTTTTGCGCAGACCTTGCTGTATCACTCTAGGAATTGTATCCTAGTTCATACTACAAATAGTTTTATCATATTTTGATGTCACTGACAAAAATCACACCTGTTGCAGAGTTTGGGCATGTGCAAGCCATGAACTGCTGTAGAAAATGGAACCTGAAGTGAAATGAAAAAGAAAATGCTGAGAATAATCACCTTAAGTCTGACAGTTGATTCTCTGATGGATGAGTGGCGTCAATAAAGGCACACGCTGAAGCAGAAGTCGTATTATCTGTGTTATAACTTTAACAAATCTTTGTGGATGACATCAGCTATAATAGAAACACACTTACAAACATTATCTGAGAGGGATTTTTTTTTCCTCACAGTTTTAGACTTTAGTGTAATGCATTATAATACGAATATCACAACTTTGAGCTCAATGGTATTGTCAAAAACTGAGCTGCTCGTCTTGTTCTTTTTGTTCTTACTAAAAATTATTTTAGTATTGATGTCATCTTAGGGGGAAAAAGAACCCTGTTTGATCCCAGACAGAAGATAAAAGATGGAAAATAAATAGGCACTTAGAGACCTCCTTTTTTTTCTTCTTTTTTTTTTTGCACTTTTATTTTCGAATTGTGAACGTAATATTTTTTATATTTGGGGCTTTATCGGGACCAATTAAATGCTCTCAAAGACAATATTATTCCACTGTATCATCTATGTCATCCAAGGGCATATTTACTGTCATTCTCTTAAAATATGCAGCAACTTTGAGAAACAATATGAGTTTTTGTCTTTTTTCTGATACATGGGCAACTGCAATAATAATTTTAATGACCTTTCACAACTATTTTTCTCCTTTTCTCTTTTGTTGCATTTATTTTCAGTTCAGTCACTGTTTGATTAGGTTTAGATCCCAAAACTATTTGTTTACTTTTAATTTGTTAAGTTGTAAGGAGATATTTAGACATTACTCCACCATGTTGAGCGATTATACCAAAATACTTCTTTTCACTCTGCATACTCATCATGTTAAAAACTTAATCACTTTTTTATCTGTTTCCGCAAAGTTTCTTTATTTTTTTATATTTTTCAACACAATTTACTATTCCATCAGTTAAAATAATCATATGGTAAAGGTTTGTTATTCTGTAAAATATTTGTGCTTGCATGTCAAAAAAATCTCTCCTTTGATCAGTGAAAGAGTTAGAAACTGTTTAGCATTTATCCTTAAGCTTTATTAAATAATTATGTAAAGCAACATTCAACATCTTTTCTTTTTCAAAGACTTTATGCCCCTATAATTATCAGTAGGACATAAATCCTTTCATACTGAAAACACAGGTAATTTTGAAATTTAAAGGGTTAGTTTACAACTGATTCTTGTCATTTGAACAAAAGAAAGAAGCAAGAAATCAGCTTTTTTTTTTTTTTTTTCAAAAAGATTTGCATATTAAAGCCTGTATTTCTTGGTAGGTGAGCAGAGTTTGCATGTTTCTATATGCAACTGCTGGTGAGGCATGCAGACCCATCTGTCACTTAAATGGAAGACCGAACCTATAGCTTGAATCTGTAGCTGATTCAGTCTGAATATGAATCATCACTTACCTCCCAAAGTCCCTCAAGCACAGTTCAAACTTCCGATGGGTGCGGATGTATAGGAGTTGTGCTTCCTGTTGTTAAAAATGCAAAACCAAAGATTGATTACAGTTCTGCAAGACAAAACCTTCCTTCTTTCATATTTAGTACAGATTTTTAAAACTTTAAGCAAATCTCTGCATCTAATAACATTTGTCCTGAAGACTTCTAAAACCTGCTTATAAACAACAAATGAAAAGTGAAACAACATATTTCTTTCTTGAGCTTGGGGTGCATAATAATATTTGTAAATCATTGAAACTAGAGGGTTCACTGCAACATTATAAATGGTTATTTAAGGTCATAAAAGTGAAATTAGATTATAGAGAGCTTTTTTTCACACACATTCCTAATGATATGGCTATTTACTATAAACCCTTTAATGTATTTCTGTTTGACAGTTTGGAAGACAATTTTATCATGAAAACATTTTGCAAAAGCTCCACAATAGGTTCTTTGTTTACGATTACTTTCTCTCATTATTAATGATGACATGGTGTTGCAGATGGGAAACAAATCTCTTTCCAATGATCCTCTGGAGTTCATCAGTTTATCTTTTCTTCTTCAGGCAGAGACATATGGAGGAGAAAATAGATGGTTTACTTTTCATCCTTTTCCAGTCTCGATCTTCAATCTTTAATGAGAACCTTAATGGAGGCATTTGGGGTCATGGGATGACTCATATTAGAGAGATAAAGTTTCATCTGAGATGGATGTTTAGTCTAGAATTGTCTCTAAAATGCACTAAACATTTCATACAAACTCTTGGGATACTAAAAGCCATACTTCACCACACATTGCCTGTCTGTGTTTTTGCTGCTTTCTGTCATAATTGATCGAGGAGGCCAGAGAATCACATATCGTCTGCACTTATTTCCAGTCAGGCTTGTTTAAGCCTGACTGGAAATAAGTGCCGACTGAAGTGCAGACTGGAGTCGGATGGCTTTGCTAAGGGAAGATGGATGTCTCCTGCTGTTTCCATAAAGACAGGCAGGCAGGTGAGACACTGCATGCTAAATTACAACTTAAGGCAAACAGTAATTTCCTGCAGCTCTGTCTCATTGCAAACCTTGAAAGAGTCAAATTAAAATCGTTGTATCCATGCAGATGGATACAGATTATGCTTTTTTTTAATAAAACATGACCCAACTTTCAAAGTAATATAGCTCAGAGAGATTTTTTGACTACATTTGTGCTACCTGCAGATGGGAAAATACTTGTTCCCCTGAAAAGGTAGAAAACAAAGATACATGAATGTGATCTTCCTGTTCTTGGAGCTTGCATTAATTTAGCCCCTTTTCTCTTCTCATTTTATTGCTGTATCTTTCTCCTCAACATCCTCTTGATATCTTTCTGTATTCTTTCTTTATATTCTCTGAATCTCTTCCCAGCCCTCTCTTTTCCTGCTTCTCTGACAGCTTCTTCTTAACAAAGAGCAGCAGAGTGTGAAAACAGGCATGAGCCAATGTGTTGTGGGTGTGTTGTGCTTTGTTTTATCCAGTATGTCTGCTGAGGGAAGATGGTACAATTAACTAAATGAAAAATTGGAAGTGAAGTCAGATTTATAATGAAATTTTAGATAAGGCCTTTTTTATAGCTTTTGTTTAATAATTGCTTGCTGTTTTATATTAATGTTCCTCTCGGATATTAGTCTGAAAGTTTTTGTTGTTTTTCTTTTCTTGGAAAATAGATATCACACGGGCACCAATAAAGCTTTGTTTTGGCTTATTATTTGTCATTCTAAAAAAAAAAATCTGAGGTGTTGCTTTGGTTCAAACTGCAAATTAAATTTCTAGCGTTCTACCTTTTACGTCAGAGTTTTAAGATAAGATTATTTTATGTTGAGAAATGAGTTGTAGCCAATTTGGTTAAACCTTGAAAATAACATTAACTGCAATCTCATGCATATGTGTTGTGAATTTTAGCCACCTTTCTTTTCTAAGGTCAGTTTTCTGTTGTGGCCATCTTGAATTGGATGTTAAAAATGTGTCACTTGCAGGTGTAGATCAAATGATTATTTCCTGAACGTTTCATAAAAAATCCACCCAGTGGCTCAAGAGGTACTTTGCTAACAGACAGACAGGCAGAGTTGACTCCAAACAGTTATTGGCAAAAATTTAAACAAAAGATTTTGCACAATCTGTTTACACTCAAAACATGTGCTGGGGATCAGTCTCAGCTACTACCACACCAAATTTTAGGTCAATATCTATAAAATTGATTGAGTTATAATGTTTGTCCAGTTCTAAAGATTGTGCCAGCTATCTTGAATCAGTTTGACTCCAAAAGATAACGTTAAAAAATATCATCCATCTTTGTCTTTAGGCAGCGGGAGTTTAACAATATTGTTTTTTGTGTTTTTTATTCAAAAAAGAGTAGATTTAGGCTTTAAAATACTAAACTTTATGTATCGATGTAAATTGTTGCTCTGGCCTTGATCCCAACTTCCCTGAGGTTCATATTTTATTGACTTTGTTGGAGACAGTTTGGTTAGATTCATCACATCTTACATCTATCAACATGCACTCGATGGCAGCATAATATTACTGCACCTCAATCGATACAATAATGTTTCTGCAACAAAGGTTTATTGTGTGTCAGACCAATAATGTAGATTTGAATTTAATTGAATTGGGAATGAGAGAGAGCGATGAGGCAAAATAAGATTTTAGGTGACCTTTCCTAGAGTTTCAAATGTCAGAGTTGTCTTTTTCATTGAATCCAGTGTTGGGTTTAAACTGACACCAGTTAGAACTCTGTTTGACTAGTCAGTTTGGAGTGAAGGTCTGTGGTTTAGATTCAAGGACATACAGAAATAGAACCTACAAGAGCTCTTCCTCCTAAGATAAAAGTTTGTAAAAATATGCAAAAAAAAATTTTATAACCTTTTCTGAGACCAGCCATCTTCTTTAAATTGAAGTACACCTTACAGTATGATAAAAACAAGATTTATTTATTTGTGTCCTTATAAAATGTTTTCCTCTTCCTGGGTGACCTGCTCTTATCTAAACTGTAGATAGCGTTACCTTTCCACTTCACCCACTGGCATAGCCTGTGTATGTGTGTTTGTCATACCACTGTGTGCTGCCGTCACTGTGATCTCACATCAGTCAAAGGCTGCTGAGCCACACATTGACATTCCAGACTGCCTGCCTGCCACTCTGGCAAAAATAGATATGTAAAACGACAAGCTCCCTCCCTCCCACACCACAGTTTTTTTTCCCACGCATAGTTTGTCTGAGCTGGTGGGGAAAAAAGAGAGGTCTCTGGTCTGTGTCAGCTCAGATGGGAAACAGTCAACAGTGTGTGTAAAGGGGAGTGACATCGTTTAAGCAAAGAAGATATAGAGGAGGAGGTCAAAAAAAGACAAGGTTCATAGTCTTAACAAGTGTTTGTCCTGATTGGTAGGGGATTTGTGGTTTTTCATGTCTGAAGAATCAGGCCCAAAGAAGACTTTTCTTATCAAATAAGATTTGGAATTGGATTTGAACAAGTTTTTATAATAATTTCAAATTTCTCTACCATACGTTGTCAATAAAACGGTCTTTGCCTCACTGAAGCCACCAATCAACATGTTGGGATTGATTTATCCATCTATCCATCCATTTTTGTTAAGTTGGGAATAGGGGGGTCAAAAGGTTCAGGAGGGAAACCCAGTCATTCCTTTCCCCAGTGACACTCTCCAGCTCCTCCTGGAGAATCTTCAGGTGTTCCCAGGTCAGAGAAAATGTAAGATCCAAAAACGTTTAGGAAGAAAGCACCTGGGGTGGCTGTGGCTCAGTGGTTAGAGAAGTCGTCTTAAAATGAGAGAGTTGGAGGTTTGATTCCTGGCAGGAGTCACATGTCGAAGTGTCCATGAGCAAGACACTGAACCATTGCCTCCGATTGGTGTATGAATGGAGTTTAAAGCACTGATTAGTTTTCCAGTCTCCTAGAATGATTTATTCATTTTATTTGTAGAGATTCAGTGCTGTATGAATGTGTGTGTGGATGGGTAAATGAGGGCACAGATTGTGTTGTAAAGCGATTTGATTAGCCTGATTGGCTAGAAAGGTGCAATATAAGTACAGTCCATTTACTCAGGGGGGATCCTACTCAGATGCCCGAACCACCCCAACTGACTCTTTAATGTGGAGGACCAGCAGCTCTAATCTGAGCTCCCCCCGAATGACGGAGCTTCTTACCTTATCTCTAAGACTGAGCCTGTGGAGGAAGCTCATTTCTGCTGTTTGTATCCAGGATCTCATTCTTTCAGTCATAATCTATACTTGATGACTTTAGGTGAGGGTCGTAGCATAAATTGATCAGTAAATATAGAGCTTTGCATTTTACCTTAGTTTTTTCTTCACCATGACAGACTAAAGGATTGCCTTCATTACAGTGGACGAGGCCCCAGTTTGTTGACCCATCCCTCGGTCCATCCTACTATCACATATGAACAAGTATTCCAGATACTTGAGGAATTTTTATTCTGTTAAATAGGTGGCAACAATTGAAAGATCAATCTCAGTCCATGACCTTAATGTAAAGTAAAGTGAACCTGATTCTGTTGGTTGAACTTGAAGCTCAGAGAGCAGGTTCAGCCTAACTACAATCCCACCAGTAGTGATCCTCAACATCTCGTTCAAGGACATTTAAACCAGTAGTTTTGGATGTTCTGTTTGAATCAGAGCTGTCTTCTCTTGAAGGCCAGCGTTTGAGTCATTTCTGCTCCTTGACATCAAGAAATGAGACTTGTCAAAATCCAAATTAGCTTTTTCTATCTAAAGAGTAAAGGTAAAGTTTTGCATCTATTAATGTCAGTCTTGATTGATTTACAACACAGAACGAGTGATCTATGGCTGACACAGCTACATGATGGATTAGACCCTCCTCCAGAGGCCATAACTGTAATAGATTTTATACACAACTAAAGGTTATAAATGCATTACTTCAGCAGTTGGTGCTAAATTGAATAGCCGACACCTTAGATATAATGTGGAGGAAGAGTGAAACATATTTAACCTTTAAGCATTGTGCTTTAGCTGTCTCTCAATCTGTTTTGTTTGTATACATTTTGGCATTTTTATTTTAACAGTGACATTTATCATCAGCAACTCCACTGTCATTTTAAAGAAAATATAAAAAAATATGTGTGACTTTACAAAGCAAATGTATTTTGTAAAGATGTGATGTATTATGTGGTAATTATTAAAACCTTGATGGATGGCTCTGAACATCTCACAATGTGAATTAGATGTCAAATAACCCATCTTCTTCTCCCCTGTGTTTCTCTTCTCTGTATTTTACCAACAACGATGCTTGAAGACTTTTCAATGACTCACACTTCTAGAGAATGAAACTGCTGTCTGTTCTTTCTTCTGTACCCTCTGTGTCCAAATATAACATTTTTCCTACCTCAAACAAGATAATATGAAAAGATGGCCCACAGTGTCACAGAAGGCAAAGAGTGTAATAACATAAGCTGTAAGTGAGCTGCTTTGTTTGCCTTGCTCTGTCCTCTCCCAGATTGGGGTCCTGTGATAGTTTTCTCAGTTTGCTGAAGCTTCTTGTGTTGCCTCAGGAATTATTGTTTGTTCACACAAGGTTTTTGAAGTTGCAAAAGACTTAGAAAGCATGGGTTATCCTGTTTAAAATCAGTCTGAAGACCTTTTTTTTATTAGAGAACCCTTGATGGCCAGAGTTGCTGTTTATGACTGAATGCTTAAGACCTTGTTCACACAGAAATTGTATATCAAGATAAATGTTTTAATTTGTCATTTCTAAAAATATCCTCACAAACACAGCACAATTTCTAGAAATGTCTTTATCCACTAACGCTATAATAAATATGCTAGGCCTGAACTGTATTTGGTGCTGTAACATCAAAATACATCAAAAACTGAGAACAAGGCATAGAACATGTGGGTAAAGCTTGCACAGTTGGTATGATATGTAAATGCAACAAAGATAAACAGGTGCCCTTGGGTTGTAGATTAGATTAGAGGTGGGTTATAACATCTTCATTTTCAAAATGTGTTTTTGCTGTCTACCCAAACCAGCCACTAGGGAGCACAAGCCAGTGTATTTCTCTTGCTGGTCCCAAGCCCAGGTAAATGGTGAGAGTTGTGTCAGGAAGGGCATCCGGCATAAAACACTTATGCAAAATCTAACACGCAAGTTCATCCAAGCAACACCATAGCGAATCGGTTGAGGCCCGGGTTAACAACGACCGCCACCAGTGCTGTTGATGAACAGGGTGTCAGCAAAAATTATGCTGCTGTTAGTCGAAGACCACGAGGAGGGAAATGTGCCAGGAAACAGAGGGAGAAGAGGAAAGTCAAGGACTGAGGGTTGCAACTCTAAACATAGGGACAATGACAGGCAAAGGTAGAGAGTTGGCTGACTTATTGCAGAGAAGGTAGCTGTATTATGTGTGTGTAAGAGACCAATTGGAAGGGCAGCAAGGCTGGCAGCATTGGGGCAGATTTTAAGCTGTTTTACCATGGTGTGGATAGGAAGAGAAATTGAGTAGGTGTAGTCCTGAAGGAGGACTTAGCAAGGAATGTAGTCGAGGTGAAAAGAGTGTCAGATAGGGTGATGTGTCTGAAGGTAGACGTAGAAGGTCTTGATGTTGAATGTTGTCAGTGGTTATGCTCCACAGGTTGGATGTGATGCAGAAGAGAAAGAGAAATTCTGGAAGGATCTTGATGAAGTGATGGAGAGTATTCCCAGGGAGGAGAGAGTGGTGATCGGAGCAGATCTGAATGGACATGTTGGTGAAGGAAACAGAGGAGATGAGGAGGTGATGGGCAGGTTTGGTGTCAAGGAAAGGAACCAGGAAGGACAGATGGTGGTGGATTTTGTCAAGAAGATGGAAATGGCTGTAGTCAACACCTATTTCCAAAACAGGGAGGAACACAGAGTGACCTATAAGAGTGGAGGCAGGAGTACACAGGTAGACTACATTCTGTGTAGAAGATGTAACCTGAGAGAGATTGTGGACTGCAAGGTTGTGGCAGGGGAGAGCATAGCCAGATAGCATCGGATGGTGGTGTCTAGGATGAGTGTTGTGGTGAAGAAGAGGAAAAGAGTAAAGGCAGAGAAGAGGACCAAATGGTGGAAGTTGAGAAAGGAAGAATGTTGTAAGAAGTTCAGATAGGAGCTGTTAAAGGCTCTGGGTGGTAAGAAAGACCTCCCAAATGACTAGGCTATTACAGCAACAATGGTTAGAGAGACCGGTAGGAAGGTACTTTGTGTCATCTAGCTAGAAAGAAGTTGATATGGAAATCTGGTGGTGGAATAGTGAAGTGCAGGAAGTTATGCAGAGCAGTGGTTCCCAACCCTGGTCCTCAAGGAACACTATCCTGCATGTTGTAGTTGTTTCCCTGCTTTAACACAACTGATTTCAATGAGTGAGTGATTAACAGGCTTCTGCAGAACTTGAAGACCTGCTGAAGAGCAAGGAAACAATGAGAACATGCAGGATAGTATTCCTCAAGGACCAGGGTTGGGAATCACTTATCCATAGGAAGAGGTTAGCCAGTAAGAAAATGGACAGTGAGAGGACTGAAGAGAGTAGACAGCAATATGAGGAGATGCAACGTAGGGCAATAAGATAGTGTGTGTGTAAGAGAGAGAAAAAGTGTGGAAGAGCATTGTGGCTTCCATAACCTAACAAAATTGTATTACTCTTGCTCCCGTTGACTGTCATTCATTTCTAGGTGCTTGTACACCATTCCTGGAGACAAACCCTTTATTTGTCATTTTGTTTTAAAATGGTCAACATACAATGAAATGAAAAGGCCTCAAAGAACCAGTCTGACATCAACAGTTATCAATAAGTTACATGCTTTAAACTTTATTTTTGATGCCTTTAGCTGCCTTTGACTTATCTGACATGACCAGTGGGCTTTAGAGCGCCACTGGGATGACAGATGGGAGCTCTGGCTCCACCCTGTTGGCTACCTATCCGATGTGATGGATGCAAGAATGAGAAGAGCACAGGGTCTGTGGATTTCATTTGCTCAGCGCTGCTCGCTTGCTGCTATTGATTTCAGGGGTGTGCTGTTGACGGGCAATAAGATAGTGTGTGTGAGAGAGAGAGAAAAAGTGTGGAAGAGCATTGTGGCTTTTACTTTGTTTTAGTTAAATAATTTATCACAAAAGAACACAGGCAAACCAACTAATGTATAAGAATATGGACAGAATTCTCTGAGGTTAGGGTTAGGGTTAGGGTTACACCTTCAGCTGATAAACATACGTTGGAAGAATCATTGTCTTTTTGGTTGATATGCTAAAAAGATATTTTACCTTTCTGGTTTGAGTGAAATTTGAGTTCTTCTAAATGAAGACAGTACAAGTTGGCAGGATTTTTTTTTACAGAAATTATTGAATCCATTCCTCTTGTTTGTCCTCCCGTTTAAGTGTCGGGTACAGTCACTTCCAAATCAAACTTACAGCCAAAGTGGACATACAGTATGTATTAAATTGTGTAATATGGCACAAAGCCAGTATGCACCTTTTATTTCTCCTCATCTCCACTATTGGTCTTATAATTAAAGGTGTTTTCTGCCTTTTTGATCACTGACTTATGGTAAAATAAAATCATAAAAATGTCAGTTAATTTTTTGCTTGAGTTTCCAAAGCTGGGTGATTTTACTTTTTCAATCTGGCGCTTTAAAGTGCAACTTTTTAAAAGCAGTGCAGTTCCCCATATGTGCAAATTTCAGCAGCGTTATTTAGTATTGACACAAGATGTGTAAAATTGATGCTGCAATAATTCTTGGAAAACTTGTAAAAAACAAGCAGGCTACACTAATCTGTTCTTTTTGAAAAAATATGTCTGAATATATTATACTTTTTACATCAGCCAAGTTTAAAAACACCTCCAGTGGGAGAATATTGTGATGCAAATTTGACATTGTCTTTACTGACTATATGAGCTTGATAAATAGCTCCACCCTTCAGCTGCAATGTGGAAAATAATCTGTCTCTTTAATGTTTCCAAGGCATCAATGTCAAAGATTTCCTGACATGTTCAGTATTGTTTAACAGGTTTTTCTTCAGTGTCAAGCCCAGCCAATATACCTCATCAGCAAACCTGTGGTAATTTAATTAGAGGTTCTAAATTACACAGGGAAAATCTTTTTCCATAATTCCCCAATCAAAGTATTGATTTACTTGTTGACACTGTGTTATACACAATGGCCTGTCTGAGGTTGCCAGGTATTGATGGATTTCCTCAACTTAAGCTGCACTTGCTCTTAATAAGCCCCCTGTAGACCAGCTTGTGGCACAAAAATGCACACAAACACACACATACACATGCTCATATATTTTTTTTTAAATCCCAGTTAAATTATACCTCCTAAAAAAGAGTGAGTGAGTAAGACTATAGTGTCAGTGAAGCACTTAAAATGTATTAATGTTCACCATAGTCTGTTGCCATAAAATCTAATTAAATACTCTATTGTAGGTGGGATCATTTTATTAATTTCTTCAGTCATAATTTCTAGGCTTCAATCATTAATATTCATGAGTGATGTGTAGTTTAGGAGGGAAAAAGGAAACTTTTATTACACTCTAATTTTTCCTCACTTTCTTACCAAGGTTTTTAGTTGTTTTATTATCCTCTTGTTTGGTCTTTTTTCTTTTCTTCATAACATCAAAGAGCTGGCATCAAGTTCCCTGGTGAGAAGAGATTCTTCATCCATCTCCCTAATAACGATTACTGTTGTGCATGTGACTTTGTGTGCATGTGCCTTTGGGAGGTGGAGGTGGTGTTTTATCATCCATCACAGAGGGAGGCTGTAAGATTAAATAAAAATCTCTCAACCTCAGTGACAGTGGTAACACACACAAAACCTCCTCAAACAGCCAAGTGCATGAGAGAGAAAATGTATGAGGACGACAGAGACACACAGTGGATGGGTAGATAAAATAAGACAAATGGAAGACAGACATGAGGAATGAAACAAAAGACAAACAGTTAAAAAAACACAAAGAAGAAACAAAATAAAGACACAGGGAAAAAACTGAAAAAGCTGAAAAAACTATAGAATTAGAGGAGATAGTCCTATAATCTGATAAAATGTTGAGTAATCTGAAACAAATTTTTTTTGTTGAAATACATAGTTTGGCAGGTATTACAAAAAATGTTCTGACTAATGAGCACCATGCTATCATGTAAAAATTAAATGGACAAAACTTTACATAATAAAATCAGATGCTGCAAAGGTTTAATCACTTTGTAACATTCAAGAAAAATTGTAAATTGTAGCTATTGTTTTCAGAAATACTCCTAACTGTTGCAGTAGCAAAATGCAAATTTATTGATTTTATATCCAGAATGAAATACAATGAGTTAGCAAGAGGTTTTAGGTTAATTTGTAATATTAAAAGTATGAAATTGGATCAAACATTTGTTTTATTGTCTTGCTGAATTGTCATGTGTAATAACAAAGTAAAACAATGCAGACAAATGGTTATAGATTTTTTTTTTCTGTGTTTTTAATGTGCTGCCTAAATTCTGTTAGAGAGGGCAAAATGTCAGCTTACTTTTTAAAAATAAATCTATCTGATGTGCCAACATCCTTATGTGGTGACAGAGATGCTTGACGGTATCTGTGATGTCTTTGGACAGTGTCACACAGTTTCATATTGTTGGTTAGTATCAGGAGGGACAGGGTTGCATGGCTGAATTTGTCTAGATTGATCTTCTCAGACTAATGGATGGAGAGTTTTAAAGTGACACAGGCAAACTTGTGCGGAGTCCTTTTAAAAGCAGTGCAGAGTTATTCGAGGTATGTTTACTGCTTTGTGTAGGTTGAATGTTGATTGTTCATTAGTCAGTTAATTGTTTATTTACCACAAAGCAGCTCTTTGGCTCTTTTGACTTTAGTATCCCCCCCAAAAAAGTGACAAATTACAGGGCAAACAACATCACCAACACAGTCAAGAGTAGTTAGTCCACACCCCAGTTTGTTCCACGTACTTTTCTGTTTTTTACAAATATGGCATGATATGCATTTTATTTTACCCTAATTTACCAAACAATAAAAAAAACTACAAAACGGAAAACCCTCATCCAGACAACTTTGATCTCTACATAGCATTTGATTAGAGCCCTCAGTCATACACCTTTACATAAGGATTGGACATAATGTTAGGATTGGTGAAAAACAAACAGACACACATATAGTTATTGTTCTTTTATAGAATAAATTCTGTGCATGCAGGTATTTGCACAAAAATCTTTCCTAGGAGATATCAAAGAAACCATAAAATGACAAACAGGAACTGGAAGGAATGGTTTGAATAACCATAGCTGACTGTGGGTAAAAAATGCTCTTGAGTCTGTCATTGCCTAAATTCAGATGTCTCAAAAGACCAAGTAGAAACACATAGAAACACACCTGTTTTTAACTCCACTGGCGCAGTGTGTGTAGCAGTCAAATCAAATCTTGCTTTATGTAAAACTGGGGAGGCAACAAGACTTTTCATTTTGAATTTAAACATTTATTCAGATTGAGTCTTCTGCAGCCTGTAAATACACACCTGTGACTTATTCTATTCAGAGTCAGTGTCCTGTTTGGGTCCCGTTGGACAATTGTACATTGTCACTGAAATTGTTTTGAGACCCCCATGCAACCTTATCAGATGATAAGGTGCACACAATTTATTTATCTATTTACTGCTTAGAAACAGAAGTCATTCACATATTCCAAGACACATTAGTATTCATACATTTTGTTATTTTTGGACTCTGGACTGCTTACACTTGTTAAATGTCAATTATTTAAATGCACATTCAAATACAGAATGTTAAAGCTGGCATGTAGTAGTAGCAGAAAAAACATATCCAGGACATCTTCAGGTGATCCGGATTAGCTAACCCTAACAATGAAACTTGCTCTTAGCGGTATTCCAAAGCTGATGATCTACTCAGTAAGTCAACCCAGAGTTTCTAACTCCTGGATATGTGCATGTAGAACAGATAAAAATGCTTGTGAATTCATAAATTATTGAGATTATCAGTATTACTGTCACATCAATAAAGCACAAGTAAATTTGACCTTTACCACTGGGTTTCATTATATTAATGTGCTTCTGATGCTACCATGCTACGGTTTAAACCTTTAGTTGAATTCCCAAATATTTCAGTTTTAAACTGTGTTTAATACAATTTCTTTACATCCTCACACCACACCAAATGGGAATGTTTAGGATCGCTTAATTTTGATTGAAAGGAGCTGAGCAAGTTATGACACTAAAGTTCAAAGTCCATGTTTAAAGAGGGCTCTGGGAGTCATAGTGTTAATAAAAAGGAGCTCAGCCCTGGGCAAGGGTCCAGTAAAATGACTGGCTCTGTTTCATGTGTGAGAGATAGGCTATAAATGCCTTGGTCTCAGGCTCCGATCAATCAACCAAGTTTTCAGTAGGTCTTTCAATTATGCATGCTAAGGCTCAATGCAAAGTAGTGGAGTGTCTAAGCAAGGATTTTCCTGAAGTTCCCCACTTTGAAAACTAAGTTAGATCCCATTTAAATAACAAAATGTAGCAGCATATGTACAGTCAAGTGAATTAAAGGGAATTAGAATGAGTAAAATAGCTGCAAAATATTCTTCAAAAAGTGCGATGTCACTAAAAGTAACTTATTTTCAAAGGCAATAAAAACAAAATGAGTTTGGTTGATTTTTGGTTGATTATAGGCATTTAAAAATACTGAATTTACAGTTTTATAGAAACAAAACTGGAGTCATCATTCATCTGCTACTACACACATTGCAAAAATGCAAAACAAAAAATAGTCCTAAATGCCTTTCAGTGCGAATGGTGTTTAGTCGAGGTTTCTAGTATCAATGTTTTTTCTACCACACTGGGTTGTTTTACTCCTTTGAGACAGTTCACTCTGATAGTTATGTCTCAGTTTCTCCATCTCTGGATGCTATCCACACTGGCTTTTACATTTATTTCATTTAGACCTAACTCTAGTTATTCCTTTGCACCGTCTGAAGACAATTGTTTATGAAACACAAACCTCCACACAATCTTAGCACCCTTTTTTTTCTCTCTTTTTGCTCTTTACCCTGCTGTTTTATTTATTTTTTTTACTCTTTTTCTTATCTTTCACATAATATTTTACTGTTATAGAATGGGGTTTGACAGGGCGAATGTATTAAATTTTCTACTAATATATTAGCTATAATCCTCAATCCTGTTTCAACGACAGCCTTGTGCACCATAAAAAAAGTATGAGAGACAAAGAGATATGTCTGACCTTGCTGTAGGTGTGTGTGTGTGTGTGTGTTCAGATAGATGGATACTATATAGACAGATGAAATAAGAGAAAATGCCTAAAATGCTCCAGTTTAAAAATTGAAAAGCTGTACGCAGTAGATAGATTTTAATTTGTCAGAATAATAAAACTGTACTTTCAGTTCAGGCATGAGATGTCTTCTTCTCACATTTGTGTTGTGTGAAATAACCAAGGCACAATGGGATGGTGAAGATGATTCAGTGCTGTTACTTGGAGTCAGCAAAGGAGGTAGTCACAGAGCTGATATAGCGAGCAGGTGTGAAGTGGAGAGCCCTCACTTCAAACCAGCAGTGCTTCTGTCACTCTGCTGGTTTTGCTATGCTTTGCTTTATGTGTGGTCACACTGGATTGTGGGAAATGGCTAGCTCAGTTGGTTCATTTGTGAATAACCAAAGGGACCTTTAAAATAGGCTTGTCTTTACAAACATATCAGAGAACCATTGTCTGAGAAGAGCTTTTGTAACCTTGAATGCAAGTACAATTTACAGCTAGAATTAACTCCCTCTTATATTTATATAGTGATAAGTTTGAGCTTAGAAATACACAACAACACATTTTAGACATATTTTTTCCATGTGCCTGTGATAGACAACATCACATCTAATCAAAATCAATTTGACTATATTTCCACAATTACACCTTGAGGGAAGAGGAGATTAAAGCCTGTAGTCTTTGGGTGATTGAATTAGAACATGTTATTAAAAAGGATAATGAGTATGTGAAAGCAAACATTAGGCTTTGATTACTGCTCTCATCAAGAGGTAATATTTAGCAAAGTGAAAAACAGCTTATTAAATGTGCAAGCTTATCAGGCAAATAGTAAATTAACCAGCAAGCAATGCCACATCTCTCTAGATTGTGTTAGCCAATAAAGGAGTCATTTTCCAGCCATTAATTAGGATGGTGATCTTGTCTGTCTGGACCTCAAAGTAAAAATCTGAAATGTGTTCATGTGTGATCCAGTCAGTTCACTTTAATTACAGAATCTTAGTTGCACAAATGTGTTGATTGGTAATGAATAGCTTTATATTTGGTCCTCTGCTCAAAACTTTTTTCTGCATCTCTCACATGTCTTTGTGAAAACTGTGATAATTGCTGTGCTATTAGGTGTGTACACAGCAGTCTTAAAGGGATTTTACATTCCTTTCTTGAAGTGGTCAATTTAGGTTTCTGATTTTTGAAAACTATGCAACTTTGGTTATGTTGAAGTTCAATGACCCTGCTTCACATTTACTTACATTTAGTATTTTGTGCTTTCATGAAAAGTTGATTCAGTTATTTTTAACACCTAAAATCATAATCCATCTATTCTGAGTAAATGAAATGATCTGTCTAAACACATAATGTATGCACACAGAGGCAAACTCTGCAGCTTGTTGAGGGTCCAATGCTGCATTGTAAGTGAAGTGATTTGAGAGCCCCTATTCCCAGGCAGGTAATTTGATTCTTGGAGGTGGATGCTTGGTAGTTTTAGGGTCACCCTTGGAGCCGGTCCACACTCTAATAAAACCAGAGAGCAATGCAGGACCAGGAGGCTAAAAACCCCCATTAACTTATTTCCTATCAACATGGGGACAGGTAACCTAATGACCCTGCAAAGCTGCCATGCTCCTTGATCATGTGACCCGGGAGTTGCAGAGCTGATGACTTGGCACCTGAAGGCAGACATCATTCAAAGAGAGAAACTGCTCAACCTAGACATGATGAAGTAACATAAAGTAACAGAAAAACAGATTTCACTGAGACCAAAATAAAATCTAAAGCCAAGGACAACTTTTATAAAATACCTTCACTGATTAAAATCAAAGCTTCTGATTTTTTAAATTAAAATATCTTATTAATTTATTACTGTCTCCCTTCTTTAAGTCATATTCTAACCTGCTCTCCACTTTTTTATAATTTTTCCTTTAGTGGGACGCCATCACTGAGATGGACGAGCACAATCGACCCATCCATACGTTCCAGGTTTGCAATGTGATGGAACCAAACCAGAACAACTGGCTTCGCTCCAACTGGATTCCTCGACAGGCGGCCCAAAAGATCTATGTAGAGCTTCGCTTCACCTTGCGTGACTGCAACTCCATCCCTTGGGTTTCTGGGACCTGCAAGGAGACCTTCAATCTTTTCTATCATGAGATAGATGAGGCTCATGGTGTCAAATTCAAACCCTCACAGTACACCAAGATTGATACCATTGCTGCTGATGAGAGCTTCACTCAGATGGATCTTGGAGATCGCATTCTCAAGCTCAACACAGAAGTGCGTGAGGTGGGACCAATGACCAGGAAAGGCTTTTATTTGGCATTCCAGGACATCGGAGCCTGCATTGCATTAGTGTCAGTGAGGGTTTACTATAAGAAATGTCCATTCACGCTGAGGAACCTGGCCTCGTTTCCAGATACAGTTCCTCGTGTGGACTCTTCCTCATTGGTGGAGGTGAGAGGGGCGTGTATTGACCACGCCGAAGAAAGAGACACTCCTAAACTATTCTGTGGAGCAGATGGAGACTGGCTAGTTCCATTGGGAAGATGTGTTTGCAGTGTCGGTTATGAGGAGACTGACGGCTCATGTGTTGGTGAGTTTTTATATTATATTATTATGCTTTTTAAAGCCCCCTTTACTGAAGCATTTATCAACACTATGGATTCAAAATACACACCTTTCATTTATTACTCACTCTTTAAACACAATAGGCCATTTTTTAATCTGTTTTTTTTACATGTAAACCAAACCAAATCCTGTTGAAATACTGAAAATAATCATTTCTATTGCATATTTAAATGTTTTGGACGGTGCTTAACCTCAACCTTCACCTAATAGCATTGTTGAGTGGTGTTTTCCTTTTAAAAAGAGAACTTGAAAGTAGGTGTGCCCTTAAAAAGTTCCAACCGGAACCTTAGGATAACATTATTTTCTCAAATCATTTGCTCTAGACTTAGGTGAATGAACATACCACTCTAAAGTTGCAAGACCTTGTCATGTGTTGCCACATTGATGGCATTGACAAGAGTTTCCTTTTTTGTTAGAAAGTTAAATTTTTGTCCTTTATTTATCCTTGTAATCTTCAAGCCACATCTTTGTGGTTGTGGCTGTTCTGTATTTTATACTGAAAGGTTCAAACTCATTTATGGTGTAAGCTCATAAGGAGAAGATGTATCTGGTAGGCACCGACAGATATAAGGAGTACAAATAACACTGAAATCTCTTCTTAGTGTATACTCTCCCCACTGCATTTTTTCAGTATTTGTTATTTTGTTTCAGTATATATTTTTTGGTCTGTTGGGGTATAATTCATCGATGGTAGACTGAGACATAATGGGTCACCCAATCTTTTGGCAGGTTTTTTTTTGTGTCTGTCTTACTAAAAATTAGTTTTTTTTTTCTATGTTTAACAGAACACGTTAACAAAAAAAGTTAGATTATAGGAGCTGAGAAAATTCTCGCTTGTTTTACATATATAAGTATTTTTGTTTGTTTGTTTTTTTCAGTAAAATAGATGAGTTGCACTGAAAGTGAAGGAGGCTGACATAACTTTTGTGGAACATAATTTCGAATAAAAGTTATGTATTTCACCACTGCATTAAAAAGACCATTGTGACAGTCAACGCCCAGATTTCTAGTCTCTAGAGAGACCTTGTAGCTACTCACTTTAACTTCTATGAGCTCAAACTCCAAAGATACACAGAAATGTAGTTTACTTTTTCAATTTCATCTTCAGGTTTCCCCCATCTTCCCTCCTTGTATCTACCTACCCTTATCACTTTCACTTTGCCATCAATATTACCAGCTGCTACTTTTCATGAGATTAAGTTGATCTAGAGTGAGAGGTTTTGTCTTGTTTTAGTTTGTTATCTTTGCATTAGTGTTTTTAAGATACTGCAACTACACTTGTGTATGTCTTAGTGAGTAAATGTGTGTGCATAAATGCAGTGAGCAAAATGTTATTCATATTGATCAGTACTTTTTGTTCAGTGACATAATATGTGCATATTTGTTGTGTTGGAGGAATTCCAAAAAGATGCTATCACTGATCAGGCTTGTTGTGATAACATACATTGTAGACAATGGAAAGAACTGTGAGCATAAACGTCCCATTTACAATGTTTCACATTGTTCAAAGACCATTATTTATTTATTCTGATATGAATCAGATATTAAAACCTATGTGCTTTTGTGTGCTTGTAGTAGACTGTGAGAAACAAAACAAAACGAAAAGTGTGTGTGTATCTGTGATGTATGTAGGTATGTTGTTGTTTTGTACATCAGTGGTCGACCACCAGCTGTCCCAGGGGCCGCCTTGGTGTGAAAGATTACCTCAGCTGGCTTGGTGGCAGTTTGATCCTCAGCTCTCTGATATGAGCTTTGGGTTATCACTGGCAGCACCACTCACTGGGAATGTCACTTTCAACAAGGTCCAATGCAACTTCTTTTCAAACCAAGTAAATGCCTGATGTCAGGTCAACAGATGCACATGTCTATAATCTACAGTGGATAGATCTCCAAGCTGCAAGGTGCCCGATGCACTTACAGGGAGAGTAGCATCATAAAGCTTTGAACGATGCTAGATTTAGAGTTCAAAGCTATCCTGTATGAAAGAGATATCTAATATTTCATGATCAAGCTGTGTGACGTTTGTTAGTTTAAGATCACAGAGGTATATAGTGTTCTAGATTTACCAGACCAGATAAGATGTCAAAGCAGAACTGATAGAAAATTACATTTTTGTTTGTTTCTTACCAAAATTGATCAATACATCCAACATAACCACAACAGCATTGCTTAGTGCTGTTTCTTGAAATGGACATTCAGGACTGTTCACTGGATTTCTCCTCTCATCCAGAACCAGATGTCTTTGTATAGTTGATTATGATTTGGCGTGTAACGCAGGTCAGCAAGGCCTCCAAGCTGCACCTGCAGCTGCATCGCAATCAAGAGGGCAAGGGTGAAACTGCAGCTGTGATTGGAGTCAGACTATTCCATAATGGCTCCTTCATTTATGTCTGCTCCTTAATCATTTTCACTGTTGTTCTGTATTAATTTTAGACAGAATAGCCTTTGTAAAGGTAGAAATATTATCATTTTTGGAGACTTTAAGAAAAGCAAATCTCAAAGTCTTTTTTTTTTTTTAAATCAATTTGAGATAGTTTTGGTGACTTATTCTTCATAGTAATGACAAGAAAATGACTTGCTGGACACCTGCTGTTTGCAACAT
>JAOXNZ010000188.1:7938441-7948884 GCA_028566095.1 Kryptolebias brasiliensis | reverse complement strand
GAATCACTTTGAAGACATTGGTTTGTTGTAGTTGTAGACACCTGATTTAACTTAAAAGAAAATAGTTTATATGGGGAAAAAATGAATAGGTGTATATATATATATAAAACAAGTGCATTGTGTGAGCTGAACCTCCTGTAAACTTTTATATATTTTAAAGGAGTCTTTGAAGTCTTATCATGTATGCTTTCATTCTTATACAATACATTTTAGCTTCAAGTGTTGGTGCCTGCCCACAATCAGATAAATGTTAGAATATTGCCCATTTTAGAGGCCATTTAATCTGCCAGTACTCTTTTAGAGTGGAAATACTTTAGTCAATAAAGCTTTAAAAAGTTGTTAAATGGATGGTTTGTTTGAAATTTGTACAACTTCCAAAGATGCAAATTTGTTTTTTTATATCACTGTAAAGGCCACCAGTCACAGAAAAAGGGATTCTTTGCAATTTTGTGTTTTAATAGCTGTGATATAAAGTAGAGTATGAAGGAAAATAATGTGTGTGTGTGTGTGTGTGTTTGTATTTGTGAGTGTGAGAATGATGAGCACACTTTTTTATCTTGTTTAATCACATTTGCATTTAGGTTACATCTCAAAATCACACAGTGTAGAAAAGATGCGCATGTTTCTGTGTCTTTTTGATAATCTTTATACATGTTTATACACGTGTAGCTGTACACACATTTCCTGTGCCTTGCCTGTTGTTTCATTCTGTGCCTAAAGTGCATCTGTGTATGCCTAATTGTGTGTATGCCTATGTGGCGGGACAACTTTATTATGTATCATCAGCTGCAGCTAGTGGGGAGCTCATCCCACTCGTTACATCCAAGCTGATATATGCTTATTGAGGAGCCCGAGGCAACGACTGGAGATCTGATTTATAAATCAATGCGGCTTGTTTTATGGGGGATTGATCCGACTGCGTCTCCCTCAGTGACGCACTCTTTTTGTCTTTATTCCAGGTGACAGCAGGTAATAAAGTTATGACAAGAAAAGAGAATAATGAAAGTGTTGGTGCCATCACCTTTTCTGGCATTAATGTATTAGATGAGATTCTGCACAAGTTAAAAAAATTGAAACAGATCATGGATTGGAGGCTTATGAATAGGTATAATGTGAGACTGAATACCACTTTGTTATATAAAAAAACAAATGAATCTAAAAATGTATATTAAGATTGATAATTGTAACTAAAGATCTAACACTACCATCACGACTAACTTCATTTACTCAGATTTTTTAAAGTAAGGAATTCTTGCATGACTGTCATGTGATATTTTGAAAAGTAAATTGTTAAGAAGTTCTGTCCAGGGATTTAGCCTTTAGGTTTAACCTAAAGGGGAACAAACATTATACATTAAACTACTGCAGCTGGCCTAAAGATATTAGAAATGCAGATAGATTTTTAAATCACAGGTCTGGTGTTCAGGATCTACTAATATTTGTGTTTTGTAATATAATAAATGTTTGGGGTTTTTTGGCAGGTTTTTCCAACATTTGCCGGACAAACCTTTTTGTTTAACAGTGCAAAAGTCAAACTTTTACAAAATATATTAAGTTTGTTTTTTGTTTGTTTGTTTTGTTTTTTTAAGATAGAATGTCAAATGCATGGTTACAGTTTTGATTTGACAAATTAAAAAGCTTTCCTCTGAAAAAGGCCAGTAATGCAAGCACAGGTGTCAGATGATGATGGTCTGTTATTTCACAAATAACTTGACATGCACACAATGACTAACAGTATAAAGCATTACTCCAGATCATAAAACTAAAACCAACTTAGCATCAGCGTTGCTCCATAAATTTAGCCAAATATTTTCAGCTTCACTCGTTTTCTTCCTTTAACATACATCCATTTTCCTCTCGTAACAAATTACTTCAATCTCTTACTCATTATGCAAGCTGCAATCATCTGATTCAAAACAGCTACATTTTAAGGAGTAACTGCACTGGTACTCCCCAGAAACTGCCATCCTGGTTTCACATTATGTTGTTAGACTTCCGTTATGCGATATGATGTTCGATTAAAGAGGAATGTACTCTGTTTACTGATTTGCATAAATCTATATGCTATACCCACTGTATTCAAGTGTTGGGGGTCTAGATTCCCAACAGACTGGTGTTTAGCAGGCTACACCCTGGTTTGTTTCTATCATGTGGCTGAAAACAATTCTTCAGTTACTTTAACACACATACCTTTGGAGTGAGGAGGAAAGCTGAACACTGAAATAAAAACCCTTGGAGGCTCAGGGACGACCTGCAAACCTAACAAAGAAATAACCTTATTAGTTGTTAACAAGGCTAATGCTGTTAACCTGAAGTAGTTGTATTCTCATGCATTAATGCCTTTCAGCAAGTTTAATATCATCCATTTTTCATAATGCCCTCTACCTTTAACTCCACTTTTTTTCTTTATTTTTGAATGTTTCTTTTTTGGTAACAAAATACTTTGTGTCCATGACACTATTTATCCCTATGGCAGTGAGACTTTGTGTGATTGATCATAAAGATAAGAATAACAATGACATTAATAATAACATTTAGAGCTTAAAACTGAGATTAGCTGAGCTCTTGTGGGTATCAGGACAGGAGAGAACTTCACTGTATTAGATTTTAACCTCTCCAGCCAACTGCAGTTTGTTTGTGGTGAGATAAACACACACACACGTACAATCTCTTTCTCTCTTGGCTTCTTGTGTTTTTCATCTTTCAATCAACCCAAGTTTAAAAGAAATGCCCTGGTAAGTGAAACATACTTGCAGTATCTGTGGTTTTCAAAGCACTTGACAACAGAAGAGTGATAGAAGAGATATAAACTCTAACACATACACTCTCTGAGGCTCTCAGCTGAATCGAGTGCAGAAATAGCAGGAGGCCACTTCCAAGTTTGACTTTAAGGGGGAAATTTTGCACATCTCTGTCTCATTTAGCTCATATTGTAAATCTGTAGTTAACAGTAATTACAAACAGATTGAATTACTTCTCAACATGATTTTTTCTGCTTCAGATGAAAAATAAAAAAATGTTTTTAAAACATTTCAAAGAAACAATCCCAGATTAATACTGATTTAGCTAATACCACCTGGAGATTCTTTACTATCATGCTTTCATTATTAACCTTTTTTTAACCAGGCAAATCCCATTGAGATCACAGGTCTCTTTTTCAAGAATGGCTTGAGCTTAAAAGCAGCCTTACATGCACAATTTTTAGACTGTTGGAGCAAACCGGAGCAAAAAAAGGAACACTTTTTTTGTTAGTGATTCATTTAACTCAACATTGCATGTGTGCTTTAGCTATTACCAATAAAAAGAAGCGTTTATAGGATGTTTCTCATTAAATAAAAATAAGCGTTTGTAGGATGTTTCTCATTAAATAATGTTTAATTTAGCATTAGGTCGGTGCAACTGTGAAAATCTTTTGTAGAAACCAACCAAAAAGTGAACGCTAAGGTGCAAATTGAGTTGAAAAGTAATTTGAAACGAAACAAGGATGAAAATTTCATTTTTTTCTTTTTATGTCATCAGTTTTGTATAACATGTTTTAGAAAATAAAAATGCAACTGAGTCTTTCAAAAGTTGTCAAGGACTTCGCATGAATGTCCAATAGATAACTTAACGTATTTATATTCATTATTTCAATTTTTCTTTTATTGCCTTGCACTACTCCGAAAAAAATGATGACAATTCATGAAAAAGACCTTTTATTTCTCAAACATTTCATGTGTAGGAAGTTAATGTAGTTAAATGTTTGCCACTGATCTAATGGAAAAATATCCATACATAAGTCTTGAGTAATGTTTTACCGTAATTTAATTACATGTGTTAGTAGAGCTTAGAGTATTCTGATGCTGTGGCTGTATGCCAAGTTGTTAGAGCCTTACATGGAGACCTTTTGTCTCATTAAATTGGTTAATAGCATTGATGCACAGTTCAGTGCATCTGTTTTCCCCAGGAAAAAGCTGAACTGTATATCTCAAACACACAAGGGGAAGAGGGTCTTACTTGCACTTCACTTTGGTCAGTTTTATGTGGACAGTTTCCCCAGATATATGGGATGGTCCATAAAGGAGTTTTCTTTTGTCTGTCTTAACAGGCTGTAGAGAGCATATGTCTGTCTACTTTTAGCCATTGGTCTGTAAATTACACCATCTTCAAGAAACCCTGGAGGCTAGAAAAACAAAAAAGCCTTTGTTTCGCTATCATTAGCCTAGCCTGGACAAAGACCTCTGCCATTTTCTTCATGCTCTATGACTGATGTACTTTTCTCTCTTAATTCCAAGAGCAAGAGAAAATATACAGCTTAGAAAAATAGTTCTAAATCAGACCAGGAGCACTACAGTGTGAATGGTTTTTGGCCATGCATCCATATGTGAGACTTTCACATATGGACATTTTTAACCTTTTTTTGGACTTTCACACTTCCCAATTTATATAGGTTTTTTATGTTTGTGTATTGGATTGCCTACAATTGGTCTCATCTACAGCAAAACAGGGTACAATTGCATGTTTTGAGTTTCTGTTGCAATCACACCGATATTTGGCCATCAGGGCTCCTGCCAAGCTGAAGACTGAACAGGCCGCACACATTCCATACAAAAACACACTTCTGATTTGTCTGTCTGATAGTGTTGTCAGTGAGACTGTATGTCAAAGAGAAGGAATCTATTACAGGATCGATTTGGTCTTGCAATTAGGTGGCAATGGGAATTTCTCATTTCACTTTTTGCCTGTGACACTCATCTCTCGGGAGCTTTGAGGAAGGGATAAAGTGATATACTGTGATGGCTGCCAGAAGAATAAAGAAGAGGCAAGATGTGGTACAAGAAAAAGTGTCTGTGTAGTTGTGCTCCTTTGAGAGAAGTGGGAGGTGTTTTAACCATCTATAGAGACACAAAAGAAAATAGCAGTAGATGGGATCAGATTTACGTATGTGAGCAAAATTACACTCATACCTATTTCCTTTGTGATGTGGCTGTTTCTAATCTTTCCCTTTCAGTCAGCCTATCCTCCTTCTTCTGCTCACCTCCTTTTTTTTCTTACTGTTTGGGATTTGCTATCTAATAAATCTGAAACACAAGAAATTTTCTAATAACAATTTGAAACACAAAGTCTATAACTTCCATTCATTTTTCTAATAACTTAGATTTCTATTTTATAAAATTGATCCAAAAAGAACTTTTTAACCATGTATGATTAAAAAGGAGCATTTACTTTCTTTTTTTGAAGGAGAAATTTACAAAAAAAAATTATGTATACAGTATTATTGTGCAAAGACCTGAATTGATAATTACATACACTTACACCTGCAAACCAATTAAATAGATTTTATATTTGTATCAATTTTGATGTATGAAATACAGTACATGTTGTTTAAAACTATAAAAAGCTTAGACATGTGGAGGTGAGGGATTAATTCTGTTCATTAAATTAAACATTTACATTATTTGCATTAATGTTATAGTATTTTCTAAACTACTGTAATATATCTTCAAACACAATCTGACTTTGCAATTCCTATTTATAGTTAAAGCTATGAAAAAGAAATAAACTAGAAACATTTACATTGACCAAGAAAATGTTTCAGTCCATCTCGGGCATCAAGCTGAGTAAAAAATACTTCTGGTTTCTTTACATCAGTGCAGAGTCTTACCTAATGACAGTGAGTGTTTTGCATCAAGACCCCACCTGGCAGGACAGGAGAGACCAACGGAGAGACTTAATGAAGTTTCCTCTGCTGGCTAATTAAAATTTTGTTCTCTGCAGTTCTGTCATTAAGTAATGTTTTAGCAAGAAGACAGGAGAGAAGATAACCTGGGAGTTTTTATTTTTTGCAATCTTTTTGCACCAGGTGTGTATGTGTGAGTGGTGGATTTCAGATATAGGCAAAGTTTGTCACTATATGTTTACATCTGGGTTTCCTCTCGTTATGTTTTATTATGTTTACGATGGAACTAAGAGCTGGATTTATTATTTAAAAAAATACACACAGTTGCAGCTAAAAAAAAAAAAAAAACAGGAATAAAATCTTATCTAATATTCATTCTTCTCCATGCCCTCCATGTGCCTGTGGATAGGCTAATGGGCTGCGGCATCATCTTCTGACACAGGCATTTTTCTAATATGTTTGAACTGCTGGAGGACTCCACTGGGGTTTAATTGCAAGGGAAATAAACAGATATGTACTTAATTAAATCCCTTTACTGAACCATGTTGTTGTATATTTGCATTTTAGTAAAAGGTGGAGTTTTTTCTATAACTATGCCATGGTTTTAAAAAGAGCCTCTCAGTTCCTATAATGACATTTTTTTCTTTTCTTTTTGTTTATGTTGTGGCGACAGGGGCTGGCTCAAGGGAGCTTTTTGGCTCACTGAACTTGTCAGAAAGCTGCATATTCAACAACTTTTAAATGATTTCAATATGCTTATTTTGATACGCTGTATGTCTGCTTGAGGGACCACCTATAGCCTCAGAGCTTTATGACTGCCCTGAACTTTATTACGCAGGCTTTAACATTAATTCAAAAACACTGAACACTGAGGTGGGGATTTTTTAAAAGGAATATCTAAGCGTGAAGCATTATTTAGTCATTTCAGAGAATGTACAATTACGCCAAGTCATGTTACATGTTACTCTTATTGTTTTGTTTGTTTGTTTTATTGCAAGTATTGTGCTTTGAAAGCCTGAGGCAATACAGGATGCTTTTAGCCTAAAGGTTGGCTCACACTGTGCAATTTTCAGCTGTTGTAGTGTCTCACTGCCACGCTGTACAATGCAAGATTAAAAAAATGCCAGACTGAACGACTTTCTGCTGCAGGAGAATCGAAAACGTCACAAAGAAATCAGTCTGACAATGAAAGGAAAATAAGTGCTGATGTTGATGCTCTAGTTATTATATTTGGCCACTAAATAGAGAGGGAGGGGGATGAGGAAAATGAGCTGTAAATGCACAGAAAGACATTGGTAGCAGCAGGAGCAGTTAACCTGGTTGACTTTCCCTGAAAATTTCTGACACTCTTTGATATTTGTCATTGTTTTTCTTTGCTGAATACAATGAATGACCTTAGACCACTAATTCAAGCTCACCACCAATGATTTTCTTAGGATTTTTTTTTTTAACACAATCAAAGATTAAGTCTAAGATGGCCAGAAATTGCAGTCCTCGCCTGGCTTTACACTGACAATGTCAAGTGTCACTTTAAGGTCATAAGAAACATGGAGAAAATTTAAAATGTTTTGAAATGAAGTTCAAACTGTGGCCAAATTGGCTTGCTGTTTAAACACACTGAAATTGCGATCTTGATTGAATATTTATTTTAAAATGGCTCAGAATTACATCTGTACTTTCATTTAAAAAATAAAATTAAAAAAGCTTTTCATAATTTGTGATCATTCTATAAATTAGCTGATGAAACATCATAACTTCATTCAGAACCAATCATCGTCTTTAGCTGCAAGTTAGAAAATATTTCCTAATATGAAGATAAAACAAAATAATCTACTTTAAATCACATTCACAAGGTCTTCACATGGCATCAGTGTCTGTGGGACAGACTGCAACAGGAAATGCCCCATGTGGTGGATCCATTTATCCACTGGAAGCCACATTGCTTAGACCAACAGCATCCAGCAGCGGCGGTGACAGATTTAATTTGGTAGCTGGCGGTCAACATGATTAGCAAACTGCAGGGAGCTTTTACAAAGAGGACCAACTAACCTTACCACCCACGGTGTGGGAGGAGAGAAGCATGCAACCAGTGATGAGAAGGTGTGGAGCTGGTATTAACATGTTTTATTTTCATAATATCCGAGTTTAAAGTAAAACAGTTTTCTGATCCATTTTAAGGCTTGTTAACATTATCCCTTCAGGTATACATGAATGAACACACACAAAGTTTGTAATGATTTTATTTAACAAGGTGTAAGACATGCCAAGCACAAACACTTTACATATTACAATTATAACAATAGTATATTAACACACACAACATTCATACCTTTATTTCATATGCAAGCACATCCACTGCTTCATTTTCCAGTTGGCAGGGAGTAGATGTGTTCAGATATGATTTATTGATCATGTAGAGCACATTAGTTTACCCACTGTGTTCGGTTAAAAAGCAATAACGCATTTTACACCCTCTGTTCCATGCGAATGCAATAACACTAAACTAATTATGCAAACTGAGGACAGCGGTGTGATTTGTAAAAGCCCAAGCTGCACGCTCACTCCAAAGTCATCTTCAGTGAGATGCTAAAAACACTGAAACAAATACAGCAAGATGTGATTAATTCATCGACACCTTATCTTTTTTCCATTCTGTGGTTTGTGTGAGAAATTAGCCATAGGGCAGAGATAATGCCTGTGTTTACATGCCTGATCAAACTCAGGTAATGCCCATTACCTTGGGCTTTACCTTCCCAACATTTCTTCATTGTTCTGTTTATGCCAATCAACCATTCAAACTCTTTGACTTGTTTAACAAACAGCCACATAAAAAAAAAAACTGTGTGAATTTCAGTGCATCTTAAGTCGATAAACAATTTAGGCTCAGCATTTCACATCAACATTTATTTATCCTGGTGGAGGAAATCCATTGTGAATTTCCTTCTCAGCGCCGGATAATAATGCAGAACTCTGACATGCTAATATGCATTGAACTTGTAGCAGTTGAGTAATATTTGTTACACTGACATTTTTTTCATAAAGTTTCAATATAAGCAATACTCTGTGCATAAATAAAATGGTGAACGATGATTTGCAGCAGCGAGCTGTGTGTATGATAATCTAAGTTTCTGTTTTCTCTTAAGGCAAAGGGAGCAGTTGAGCATGGGTATGCATTTTAATCTTGAGTGGGCAAATTTCAGTCTTTCTTCTTTAAAAAAAAAAAATACAGGGTTATTCTGAAATGGTGTTCAGCTCCTCTACTGCAAGGTCCAGTTTTTTTCTAAAGTTATTTCTTAGGTAAATTGCATTAAAATGCCTTGCACTTTAAATTACTATCTCCTCTTGAGGCTTCAGTTTGTGGCTTAAAATACAGGTATAGATTTTGTATCCAAGACAATTGCAGTTTGTTAAACATACCATATTACCCCCAAAATTTTAAGTCATTCCTCCTTTTTGTGTGTTGTTTCCAAGAAGCAATTTTTTGTTATTTTTTCATTATTGATTAATGATTCTTCAGGCTTTCTGAAAGTCTTTCAGTTTTTTCTTATTTCTATTAACTTAGGCAGCTTTTTCACTCATTTTCAGTTCATTCATTTGCAATCGAATGTGTAATTCTACTAAATATTTATTCTATTTGTCTATTTTTTCAAATTTTAAGCAAATATGTATTCACACTGGAATATGGTCTCCTTACCAGGTACAAAAACAGGACAAAAATATTACAGACCTTCAGAAAGCCTGGAAAATATTGGTTGATACTACTTTTAAAGGATTATAAGAAACTCAGGGTGGTTAAAATAAACAACCTTCGCCATGTAACACATTTATGTTAAAAAATGTGCTGGTGAAAACAAGAAAAATACATTTTGACCTGCATTTTTGAAGGTTAACAGCTACCTGTGAATGTTGACTGCAACGTGTAAGTGCTTGATCCAAATTGTTTTGCCGAAATTGTCCATGGCCCTTAACTTTCACCTGTGATTTCCATGCAAATGCCTCCAATTTTGCAAACTTGAGCAGACATCATGAAAGACAATACCTCCTATTTTGTATAACTGAACCAAGACATTATAAAAAGAAGAGCTTTATAACATCTCTGAGGCCACAAAGATGTGTCCTCTCTTGCCAAACAATGAGAGAACTTTCTGCCCTACTGATTACCTGAAAGGCATCAAAGCTTTCCCAAAATTAGAGCCAACCCTCTTCTCAGTTCCCACTTATTCTGGTCTCCAGTGACCCATCCAGATGGTTAACTCCCAAACAGGCACAAACCGCTGTGGAAATGCTCAAAGCTCAAAACGACTTGATTAATTTGTGCAACAGACATGTGTCCAGTGAAGTGATACGCATGTGAAACAGATCAGAAGCAGTGTGAAAAGTGTTGCCTTTGATATTAAATCAGATATCTGCCTTCATGTTGTCCAGGAATTTGGTTACTAAGAATCTACCTAATCCTATCACAGGAAGAAAAGATGACCCTTTAAATTAAATTGAGCATTCATCTGAACGTTTTGAAACTTGATGCTGCTCTCACTTAGTTCCACACCAATAAAATTCAAGTAGATCAGATTGGTGAGAAACAGATACATAAACCAGATAAAATCAAATTCCTCAATGTGTTTAAGATAACTGTTTACAAAGAGAAATGTTAGATTTTGACACAGAGCTTGCATTAGTATTTTTCTGAACTGATCATAATAAAATCGGCCTCAAGTATTTATTAGAACTTTTATATTTAAAAAATCATTCCTTTTTACAGAGACAGATATTTTAAAGACATTCAG
>JAOXNZ010000188.1:7917602-7938341 GCA_028566095.1 Kryptolebias brasiliensis | reverse complement strand
TTTAAAGACATTCAGAACTCTAAATGTTTTGTGCTGGTTAAGCTTCAATATTTTGTAATCTTGTTGGCTGGTTGACAGAGTTGCTGCTGAGGAAAAGGCATTACAACTTTATAACTGAATGTGTTTGTACTTATACAAACTTTATCAATTTGTGAAAAAATAAAATAAAATATTCTCATTCTGTGTTGTTTTTTATCTCTGTAAAAGAGGTAAAATGTATTTATGTACAATTAATCCAAAAATACTTAGTTTCAGTTCTAAGTGAAGGTTATACATAGATATTCACAATCTCATTTTTGCAACTGTTATTTCTTAGACCAGTCAGGATTCTTTTTTCTCCATTATATACTGTTATCTCTGCATAATGGGAAGACATTAAACTCAAATGAAAAGAATAGCACAGGAATTGAGAAAATGTGTCATCCATCAGCTATTTTTCCTTCAACCCGTCAGTGGTAATTGATATTTGAGGCCTCGTTTTGGGACCCGGTCGTCTTTTCTTAAAATGGACTTTTGTAGAGCAGAGAAAACAGCTGAGGTGGTGGAAATGAAATTGGTTGTGTGTCTGTGCATGAGAAAGTGGGATTATCCCAGTGTAATGTCAGCCTTATTAAACACTATTATTCTTTACAGATCAGGAAATTGGAATCTAAAAGGGATATATTCCTTTTTCATGTCTGTGTAGGTCTGTGTACATTTGGGACTGTATGTCCAGAGATTACAGCAGTTTTAAATTGGTAAATGTGTTTATTCTGCCTTAAAAACAAGGTTGGACTACATGTTGTACTCATACTGTGCTTCACACCAGTTTCATCTTAATCTTGTAAATTGCAGTATGTGTAGTAAAGGTTCTCACAGACAGAAATTAAGCTGTAATATAAAAATAATTTTATTTATGTTGAAATGTGCCAACACCACATACCAGCACACTGTGTCAGATCAAAGCAGGTACAAACATGGCTAAAGGCAAGCTTCTGATACTTTTTTGCAAGAGCTTAACTGGCAGATCATCTGTTCTGCAGGTGATGATATGGAGACAGTGATGGATGTACATCTAAAAGATAGAAATGACAGCTTTTTCACACATGAAACTTTGATTTGACTGAAGTTTTTTCCCTCCGTATCATACATGCATCGTATTTTTTTCTAGCTGTATAGAAGAAAACTGAAAAGCTGTGATTTTCTCACTGAGGTCCTGACTCCTGGACTGCATGGGTGTTTTGAGTGAAGCACATAAAATCAATGACACTCAACAAACCCTTGTGTTGTAGGTTGTTATGTGTTATCACACAAGCATGACAGCCACTGGAAAGATAACAAAGGGACTGTCACGGCCGTAAACGATAAATTAGATCAAGGCAAGCCCACAACAGTCACTCGAGAGCGGCAGTGCCGAAAACTGATTTGAACAAGGCACATATCAGGACGCATTATTATTATTAAGTATTAGTCTATTCAGCATTGTGCAAAAGTTTTCAACTACCCCCTATTTTTCTGTCATGTTTTTCAAGAAACCAGACTTTCTTGTAATCTTTTAAAGTGCTCTTGATCAATAGTTCTTCAAGCTTCAAGTTTTTTGAGGGGGGGAGAAATGTGCAAATGGAGAAGAAAAGACAAAATGTCAGGGCAAAAAAAAAACTATATCAGATGAAAGTCATATCTTTAAAAAATAGACATTAAATCCAATAGTGACCTGACACAAAACCTTAAATGCATCATTCTTTAGTTGATCATCTATTGTTTGTCAAGTTTTCAGCTAATAGCTCCTTAGGAATTGGTTTAAAATTGGTTTATGTTAGTCAAACTGTGTTAAAATAAATTACAATAAAGTCTGTCTCCTTGGATGCAAAATATAAAGAAATGAGAAACAACCTAAGATTTTAGCAGTATTCTGTGTTACACACATGATGGGTTCGATCTTGGCAATAAAAATAGCTTGTGGAAAATTATATTGATGAAAAATCTACCAGATTTCTATTTTACCTTTAGTAGTTCCCCAAAATTTACCTCATGCCAACAAAACCTAGACTCATACATGTCAAAAAGTGTCCGTCATCCCAAACATATCAGTTAGGGGACATTTTTCCTGACTCTGCTCTGATTCTAAAACAATGCTGATGTCTTTTCCAAATAAGAAAGAAAACGTTTAGGTGCAACATACAGCTGCTGGGAAACGTTTGAAAGAGTTGCTAATACAAATCATCCTTGATTGTGACTAATTGAGCCAAGTTATTTCTGTAAACTCAGGGTGCCTTTAAAGAAAAGGATATTTAAAGTCTAGAAATCTAACCTACCTCAACAACAAGGTGACTAACTGCGGTGCCCTTTCCCATAACATCACGTGTTAGCCAACAAAAGTCAACACAACCATCAACAACCATTACAGTCTCAGTTATCCCATAATTTGTCATATTTTCAGGGAAAATTGGGTTTATATGCAGCTGGAGAAACAGTACAACAGACTGCCGGCACAAGGGCCAAAGCCTGTTTAATTATGTGGCAGCCAGATGAGCCTGAAAACATTCAATCCTCAATAATTTGGCTCAGAAAGCAGCTGAGAGGAGCTGATATAGCTTTTTGGTGTTGTTTTTGTTTATTAAACATTGCCATACAAAAATGCACAATGACAAGGACAAACACAGTTCAATCTATATTTGTGCAGGCCATCATTCAGGCCTGTGGTGACCATGTCTAATTATGTTACGTCCTCATTTAGAGGTTGTGTAACAAAAGTCAATAAGTGAAACAAAGATAAAAGTCTGAAAAAGTAGAGTAACCTTTATTGTAAAAACAAAAATCAACTGAAGTAAAAAAGCATGTTTTGCCTTTGAAATAAACTTTGACCACTGGCACTGATGCCACTCATATGACACAACTCACTGCAACTCCTAACAATAAACAAACATCAAATTCAAACTTTCTCATCAAACCCCGTTCAGGCAGCCCCCACTCATATGTACTTTATACATGCCCACACAAGTTTTTATTACTGTAATATGCACAAATATACACTTACAGGTAAAATTTAGTCTCTATGCTTTAGGTTATTAGGAGTCAGAGCAGGTCTTTTAAAAAGCTTTCTTTTCCTCCTCGTTAACACTTCAGCAACACATTTAATTGTGGTTTGATTTTTTATTTATTTTTACTGCGCACAGACTCGCATTTTGTTTGTTGGGACCAATTGTCTGTTCTTCGCTAATGGGAGCAAGTTAGGTAGAGTTTTGCCAGATAGTAAAAAAGAAGCTGAAAGATGGAAACCCATTGTAGAGATTTAGAAGTCATGTACTGTGACTCTGTATTCATTTAATTAAAATTCTTCTATGTTTCATGCCTAAAATATAATTGTTTTGAAGGCTGAATGTCACATATGTACTTGTTTGGTAAAGATGCCAACCTCTGTTTAAGCTGACACTCTAATGTTGCACTTGTGTTTTTCATGTTGAATACAGGGAAAAGAGTGTTGTGCATTTGGCCATAATGGTTTCCAGCTCTGCCTCAATATGTTGCTGTACATGTTTAATCAGTTAACTGACACATTAACATTAAAAGAGAAAAGTTGCAGTCTCTTGCACACATCACTTGATGTAACCGGTTTTGATTTGTGCTAACTACCAAAGTAACTGATCTGCGACATAGTGGCTCAGAATTAGTCATTTTTTAAAGTGTGTGTGTCTGAGAGAGGGAGCCAGGGGGGTAGGGGGGGTTGTTCAACCAATGTGCAAAGAGAATTTGTCGTCTACAGATCATTAACAAGAGAGGTTTGTGCGCCAATTGTCCTCATTCTTCCCTAATTACTGGAAAATGTTCCCCACTAGTCCCATGAAGGCCCCTTCCATCATCCCAAATGACTGCACTTGGAGTGTTTTCTGTCCTTTGTTAAAAACATTTATTTAAGTCATAAACGCCTGCTGGACCACAAAGGCTCAGTGTACGGCATTGTGTCACCCATAATGTTATATGTTTTTTTTAAGACTTTCTAAAGCTACTTTGTAGCTACATGTGCATGTAAGATCATACATCTGATGCTTTACAGCAAAATGGTGAGTAATGACGTTTTGTTCACGAAGGTTTTCCACTTTTTGTTCTTGAAGTGAATGTCAGGTAGGTAACAGGGTTAACAGGGTATAGAAGATTCATGTCAAAATAAGATCATAAAGTTGTTGTTTGTTTGTTTGTTTTTAAACAATCATTTACAGTTTTTAGTTCCAGGTCTAGATTTGAGGAGTTGTGATTGCTTGGTGGTCAGTGCTGCGATCTTGTAATCCTCAGGCTACAGGTTTGAACCCAGTTTGTGTCAGGAAGGGCATCCGGCATAAAACAATTGCCTAATCTTTTACTCGAGTTTGCTCGCTGTGGCAACCCCTGAAGAAGGGAGCAGCTAAAAGTACAGCAACAGTTCCAGGTCTAGATTTGTATATGAAAAGAGGTAAGAAAGACTGAACTTAACTTAAGACTTAACTCCTGAATCAAGCAAAGATCTGTTTCTGTCTTTCTCTTAATGTATCTTCCTTTGTGACACTTAGTGGCAAATATGAAATTTAAAAAGTTTATCTTTTTCTTTATTTAACCCTCCTCTTACATTCGTTTCTCAGGAGCAGTAACGATGTTCTTGGGTCAGTTTGACCCAGGACATGTTTATTAATCCAAAAGTGTCAGAAACCAAAAACATTCCAACATAAACATCATTAATATCCCAATATTAACTCCATTACTAAACATTTCAATCAATATTTAGCCCAATAGTGTTTTTTTGTCTCGAACAGAGGATGGTTCATTCAGGATAATGTACTTGGTATTTTTTTTTTATAAAAAATAATTTGAAATCTTTTTTAAACTGTGCACATACTGCATGTATCCTTAATACAAAAAGGTGTTTTCTCACTCGAACGTGTTGGCATTTCTAGATCTGCTTTATAAGACATATTCCCAATTACTGCTGTCTTTTACATGATCACTATTATCATAAATAACTTTTTTTTAAACCAAGCTTTTGAACATTTTTCTACAACAACTCTCCCAGTGGTTTGAGAAATATTAATGAACTTCATCTTAAGGAATAAAAAAAAAGCAATTATTTTAGTTCCAAATAATTGTAAATGTGCACATGTAATGTGTTATGTAAGTTTACACATGTAATTTAGAAATGCAGATAATGTTCTCTAATGCATTTACTTAGCTGTACTGTGAAAGTAAGATTTCTGGAGAAAAAGAGCTGAAGAAAAGAAAAAAAAAGACTTTTGTGGCATTTAAGTTGACTGATCCAGTTTAATTTCACTCCACCTCCATTATGTAGTTGATGGTACTAAAAGACCATGTCGTTATCTCCCTCTTTTGCTTCCCCCCTATTTTTGAAAAGACATTTGCTGTTGTTTATTTTCCACAAGAAGGGCGCTTATGCTAATGCGACCTCTTCTACAGACAATTTGCTGTCAATTTAACAGCGTGTTAAAACCACCGTCAGCATCAATCATGCGAGTGGAAGGCACACAGCGAGTGAAAAGTTAAGAATTGTGTCGGTCTTCGCTTCCTAACACCTTTTAATACACTCATTAGGCTTCTGTACAAGCAAGGATTGACACACTTTCTTTACTTTTCAAGAGACATGTGGGAATGTGTGCTTTATAATTAAATGGTGAAAATAATGAGCTATATGGGAGTGTCAGGCAAGCTGTTTAAGAAGCAGTGCATGAATTGCTGTGCTGATAGATGTATGCAATCTGTAGAATGTGCAGCTTCAAGTTCTAAGGTGCAAATCTGTCAGCAGACATTATTTTTAAATCTGAAAAATCTCGTAGTGGTATGTAAAATTTTTCAGCTATCTGCTTTCACTAACCTGATATTGATACTGAGGAATAAAACACCATCACAGATAACTCTGGAGGATTGACAAACAAAGATGTGTTGCAAAAATCTAAGTAAACAAGTAACATCATAAGGAATAGTTGCTCAATAAAATTTTATTTTGAAACTTTGCTGTTAAATTCCATCTGTGATGTAACCTGTCTGCGTTGTTTAAACAAATATCACACCAGCTTCGCAGTGTCTGAAGGCAAACATTAACTATTCTATTCATTTATGGTTATTTTTATGTTCAATTTAAAAAGCAGCATGCAGTTTAACTTTAGTGCCTCTTTAATCTGAACGGCTCTTCTGGGGACAATTCACATCACTTGCAAACATCTACTCATTGATTTTTACTTGGAGGTAAATTTTGTTAGAACAATACAGTATAAAAGTCCAGGTTTCACCACTGTTTTTGTGTTTATTTTACTTTGTGTGTAAATGATGATACAGCATGAAAAATGATCAAGTATGTATAAAGTATCAATAAAGCAGTATGTATGCAGACAGGCAGCAGCAGTAGTAGTGTTGTGCAGAGTTGTCTGCCTAAACTAACTCACAAAAACCTGTGTGGTTGAATGCACATTCCAAAAATATCCAATGATTATCAAAAAAAGGAACTTTTCCTCATGAGCTGAAAAGTTGCACATGTGCACAAGTTAAAAAAGAGATCATACAAGTGTGAACCATTCACCATCTACCACCTTTAAAACCGTGATGCTTGTTGCCCCATTTGCAAGTGTAACATTTCTCTAGTAAATACTTGCAGCATCCATACACCAACATTAAGCCGTGCCAAAGATTTACTGCTGTAACTGCACGTTAGAGATATCCTAACAGAAGCCAGCACTGCATTGGAGCCAGTCAGGGTATTGTTTCAGTCCGGCTAAGAGTGTATAAACAAGTCTTTACTGTCCAACCTTAAGCCCTGTTCAGCCTTCGTTTTGTCTCTAAAGCAAGATTTAGAGAGAAACTCTGCTCTCAATCTAAGTTAACCGATGCCTTTTGAGAGGTTTACTACTCTGTTAGTTCATTTGGCTCAACGCTCTGTCTGTGCTGCTATAAACACTGCTATAAAGGGATCAGTGAGGCTGGCCTCTGTAAAGTTCATAAAAAGATCTGTGTGTCTGATAATGTCACTGATACACTGTGTGAGAAATGTTGCTCCTGGATTCACTCATCCGGCACACTGTAAGGTGAAACCTGGCTTCTTACTTCGTTGCCTTCTTTTGCGTGTTTTCATTTCAGGTTTGATTTTGATCTTTTGTAAAATGTTTTTCTTTAACCATTATTTTTTCTTCTTAAGTCTAAAATAAAAAAAAGAAAAATTTCAGCTGATAAAGAAAAAACAGAATTATCCACTAGGTGTTTCAAAGCAAAAAATGAGTGAGTGTTGTCAATAGAAACAATAATTAACTGTTTTGTCCCTCAAACAAAAAAAAAGCATTCTTATTACTTTCATTATCTGACCTTCAATAACTAATCTCTAGTCATCTTGCTTGATTAAACACAATCAAACTTTGTGCAACTAAGTACCAGTTATGGAACTGAAAGAAATAATAATGATAATAATCTGTTCAATAGATTAAGCTTTGGTCTACACATAGAGGAGCAAATTAACCACAGATGGTGAGGGATTGATGTTTCAGCTGTGGTAGGTGTGAAGAAAGTCAGTCATTTTATATTTCTAAGTCCAGCTTATTATCACTTATTGCTGAAAAGCTAAAAGCTGCCAATAAAGTTTTTGCCTGTGTCTGGGTTTCATTTAAATCTGTCGAGTGGTTCATGTGATATTGTGGTAAGAGACACAGGAAAGTAATCATTGGGTGTGCATCTCCAACTGATTAACTTGTGGAGTTAATCTGAATCAAGATTGCAGCTACAGCCAACTGACCTTAAAAACCATGAAAATAGCCATAACTCAGTCAATTTTACAGGTTGTTACCTGAAATTTGGTTTGATAGAAGCTCAGACTGATCCCAACACAGAATCTGAGCACTAGAAGGTTGTGCAACAGGTTGTTTAACATTTTGCCATTAACTCTTTGGAGTCAACTCTGTCTGTTAGCAAAATACCTCGTAAACCATTAATGAAACTTTCACTGGATAAATATCTACAACTGATTTTTTTTTTCAATTCAAGATGGCTAATACAGACAACTCATCTGATAAAACATAAAGATGATTATAATTCAGTCAATTTTACATATATTATGCCAAAAATTTGTCATTCAAGTGGGAGTCTCCAAAATGTCTTAAAGCGTTTGCTGGCTTTTAAATTTGAGTCGCAGCAGTTTGCAGTATTGTTACTTGAGTTTTGAACATGTTCGAAAAGGTTGTGTGGCAAGTGTTCTCAGAATAGTCACAGAGTTGTCGCAAGGGCTCCCAAATTCATCTAAACTTTGTCGTGGGCGTCTCCAACCCATCTCTACAGCACTAGAGCTGAATTTTGACACCTCCATAGGAGCTCTCCTCGAACAAAAAACATCTGAGGCAAATGTCCATATCTAAAAATCACAACAATAAACAACAATAAAAAAAAATAGATTCAAATTTACCCATCTTCATTTCAAAAATGTACTCCAGTAAATTAAATCCTAAACTTTGGGCAGCTGCCGAGGCAGGTATAGTGTGGGTGGAGGCGGGCAACAAACTAACCAACTAAAGGCCGAGAATACAGTTCTGCAAACTCTGCACATAACAATAAAGCATGATTTTCTGAAATTGGCTGTGCAAAACATGACTGCACAGCTTGCTGGTCACTTGGTTGCATCCCTCAGACTTCAGTGAGACTGCACCTGAGAGTTTGTGCCCATTTGTGTTTGACCATCGTGCGCACACACATACATACATACATGATGATTAAACTTTGTGTAAGTGAAAAGATGAATATTCAACATCTCTCCATATTTAGCACCTGGGAAACAGATGATAATGTTTAACTGTTCTTATCATCATCACTATGGTGCTGAATTTATCAGCTGATGAAATGCATAAAGAAAGAAAAAAGTTTAAAGAAATTTTCTATAGTTTTGATAAGGCTATAAATAACTTGCTGATGCCATCACACTAAGAAGCATGCTTCTCCAGCATCACTAACTACTCATCGCTTCAGCAGAGGTGTGTTAGAATGGCCCACTAATCCTCAAGTGCAAATCAGAGATAGGACTCCTTGCTTCTGCTAATTAAGAGAGTTTGGAAGTGTGATGAGACGGATGAAATGGGAGAAGAGAAGAGGGCTTTTCAATCTGAGTGTTTGAGAGGGTTTCTTTTCCTGATTATATGTAAAACTATTAAACTTGAGCTTCAGAGTACCAGTGCTGCTGTTTTGTTTTTTTGTTGTTGCTGTTGTTTTATAGAGGATGTGACATTTTTAGCACTTCTAGTATGTGCATAAAATTACAACTAGTTGTAATGTAACTTTGTGTGAAAACACAAGTGTAATATGTTGTATATGTCAGTGTCACTCTCTTGGTTTGTTTGAAAATAAACATTAATACACGTTACATGAGCAAAGAGAACAGATTTGTGTTTTTATTTTCCTGCAGGAGTGAAAAATCATTCTGCATGGAGAAAGAAAGGGCGTTACCCTTTCATGATATAAATAAAGTTTGTGTGGCCAAAATGGACGTTGTGTCAGAAGAGAGCAAAAAGCAATAAGGCCTTGATTAGAATTGTTTTATACTTTTCAATGATGGGACACTAAGGATGGTAATATGTGTGTGGAATGAAACTGAAAATAGAGCATTTTCTTCCCCCCACCCGCATATTCAATACGTTTCAGACTGCATCTCGCTTATAACGCCACCATCTCCGCAATGATCTCTCATCCTTTGCTTCGCCGCTTCACCACACTGCCTTTGATTTCAAGAGCTGAACTATTCTGCAACATTTGTTGATGTGGATTTGCAAGTAAATGCTGCAGAATTGTGCTCCTCTTGGAATTGTTCTTCTTCGCTGACCACCAGGAGAGGAACCACCATCCTTTGCCACACACCAAAACAGCTCAAAGACTGCCATGTACGCACTTGTCTTGTTAAAATGTCAAGTGGAAGGTTATGACATTTAATGCATTGCATAAAGTACATTTTGTTTGCAGCATTATTTCTTACGCAATGAGCCTTACATAATGTCTATGAACAGTTAAGTGTAACAATTATGCTTTTTAAAATGCTCAAATTTTTTTTTTTTGAGATTTAGCTTTTGTTTTTTATTTTAAATGCATTATTTTCATATTTACGTTCATATACAGTGATTCACAAGTAAAGTCACAACAATGTGTCAATTTAAAAAGAAAGTATGTGACAACCCCAACATTTCCTGAAAAATTCATCAAAATCTGTTCATTAGTGTTTAAGTATTCTTGCTAACAGACCAATGGATGGACGGTCGGACAAACCAACCAACACTGCTGAAAACATAACCTCATTGGTGGAGCTGAAAAGTAGACATTTTTTTAAAACTCAAAACCTTGTAAATGTCATCTATTTATGACAGCAGAAACTGAAATAAATACAACAGCCTGGTTGTAAATACCAGAAACATGAATAATCAAAAGCTGGACCCCACCTTATAAACGTTCTGACTCTTAAGCAAATATTGCCAGTAATTCTTACCAAACTGGTCCTTTTTCAAAAGAAATGCCACTTTGTAAAGTTTGTTTATGCAATGAAATAAGTGTTTATTATTTTAGCTGTAACCATATTTTTTTAACCCCAGTCAAACGATGGTATTGATTAAATTCAACTACAAAAGAATAAAAGCGTTTTACCAACATAGTGACCTTGTATTTTGTGAAATTGTCAGAAAGTTGAAGAACAATGTCTGTAACTTGGTATTGGACTGATATCTCATGGCTGAATGCACTGCTCATAGAGGCAACAAAAGGCAAAATGCCGTGCGAAACCTTTTGCTGCCTTAAAGGCTCTACTTTGGAGGGCACCTCTGAACTATTTAAGAGAATAAATAAAGAACCCATAAGTCTTTACAGGATTGGAGGGCTTGTCGAGACACACAGTTAGACGGGTCAGAGGCAGGCAGACAGGTCTGCTCCTCATACAAGATGTGGCTGCCAGTGTTGTTCAGGTCCAGTGATTATGGAGTAGAAGACCTTTCAACCAATCTGCTGCCTCTGTGTCTAAGGGCCCTGTCTGCTGCTCTGAGCCCCCGGGCATGGCGATGTTCTGGGTGACTTCCAGCTCTCATTAACCTTGAGTTAAAGGTCCAGAATTACATCAAAGACCCAAAGGCCAGTGGGTCAGAATACAATTTTCTTATCCTGCTCAGCTCTGGTTAATTTTCCTCCAAGGTGTACTGTATACTCCTTCATCTTATACGTCCTGATTTATTTCCACAGTAAGCTGTCAAGTGACGTTCATCGTGTGAAGACAATAAATCTGTTGTCACCTTGTAACAGCAAAGATTAATGGTAAGGTCATGTTATTTTAAAGTAATGTCTGTTAGGAATGGAAATCTTGTGTGTGTTACATAAAATCTTTGTATTTTAAAACACTTGCTTAATAAAAAAAAATTTATTTACTTATTTACTGACTTATTTAGCTGTTGTTTTGCTCTCAGAATTACACCACTGTTATTCAAAGTAACTTAAAAAAAGGAGTTTTATATAACCAGGTTATGTTAATAAAATACCTAATTAAATGACTAGTTTATCAATAGTTGTTGCTAATATTTACTTTCAAAACCCTGGGATGGCCCAGATTCTGCCATTGCTTTGTGTTCAAGCTCCTGAAAGAAGAAGTCAGTATTAGCATCAAGGCACAATGCTGTCATTTACATCCTTTAAAACTGCTGTATTTTTGCCCTTTTATTTTATTTTTTTATTTCATTGCAACCATCAGTATCAGCATTTGCAGATTTGTCTCTTGATTTTTATGACTGAAACTTTTTGACAAGCCTTTAAACAACTGAAACAAAGATTGTGTGATATTTTGCCTTTACACTGTAGCTGGTAAAACTGTCATGCTTTTTGATCATCGAAATTCTGATGCTGTCAAGCTGCTGTCTTGTCTTGTTTTGGGGGAGTAAACCTCTCATTTCAATTCATGCTGTGCACTGAAGATTAGAAACAGGTGAATTTCTTTTTTTAATTTAAACTCATGAACACATTTGAAATATTTCTTTCTCATCCATTAAACATATTTTTAACATCTTATTATTGTGTAGGTTTTGTCTATTTTATACTGTATTCATACAAAATATTTGTATATTGGGTTTAAGTGTGATTTGTTCAAAAGATAGCCTTTTTAAATATGAAGCTGTGTAACATTTGGTATGATAAAACTATGGTAAGAAGATTACACAAACATATTCCTGTTTGCTCTGCTCCCGCCTCCTCCTCTGTGGGGGACCAGAAGTTGCATTTATTGGGGAAAAAACAGAGGATTTTGGTAAATGACTTTCTAAAGTATGATGGCAAGAACTCACACATACCTGTATGTAAAGTGAAAATTGCAACCTCTGATGGATCAATAGCAGCGTTTGATTTGCAGACTGAGGCTTTCCTTTTCCCAGTCAGGATCTCCAAACTTCATTCACGTATATCAGTCTGTCAAGTTGAGTTGAGTTTGCAGTTTATCACTGCTGTTCCTGTTTCCACAGGTGCATGGGTCTGTATGTGTGCGTACAAGCAAGCATGTGTGTGTGCTAATACCACTCTGCGAGCTCCTCCTCAGGTGACGCATGGTCAGCCATTGTACAGCACCACTCTGGCCTTGGAACAAAGCTCAAACAGACAGATTGCAGCGGGACGCGGCGAGGTTCGAAAAACGAAAATCGCCTCAGTTCAGCGAAGGTCGAGCAGAAGCATCATTAGGTTGACAGAGTCTAAAACAGGGTCTACCGGGGTGGGGGAGTTGACTGACGGTTTTTGGCTCAAGGACATGTTGGTATCAGAGGTTAATGACGGAGGCAGCCTTGGTACGCTACAGGGGATGTCACTTATCATACTAACACAGATCAGCTATGTGTGTGTCTGTGTGTGTGTGTGCTGGGTGTTTTTGTGTCCATATTCAAGAAATGATTTGAAGGCCAGTATTTGTTTGAAAACATTGTAGTGAACCATTGTTTAAGTGAATTCAAACTTTTTCCCACTCCAGACACTTCTCAGGATCATTGTATCATCACCTCCGGCTTGAATCAAATTATATTTTAAGCTGAAACAGTGTTTTTATTCAGCAAACAATCTTTATACAGATTTCTACCACACAAGAAAACATGTCAGCCTGTGCAATGAATGTGTGTTTCTTTCTGTCGTTTTGTGTTAACCTTTTCTGTCTGTTTGTGTTCTAATTGCCCCCATTTGATCAGTTCAAGCTGTGGTTTCAGGCCCTCCCTTGTTCGCTCCTCAGCCTCATTTATCAGTAGAGACACACACAAAGACAGTCAATGCCTCAAGGTGAATCCTTTCAAATGGCTCAGTTTGTGTTACCTTGTTAAATCAATAAGGTTAGTGACGAGCAGCAGCAATGGAAATCTCAAAAGGCAGGAGACTTTTGCATTATCTGCTCTATAAATTTGGGCTTGGAGGTTGAAACTGTTGTCAATAGAAAGTGGATGCAGTCAGTTCCAAATGTCCAAACTCTTGTAAATGATTTTAAGCTTCTTGTCTGTTGATTTTTTTATTATCTTATAGAAAGAGAATTGACTTTATGGTTTTATATCTAAGGATGGAATTGTTTTGATGCCTTTTCAGATTGTGTAAATAATATTTTATATACAATTAGAATTTTCTAAATGTGTTTTTTAAGCTTTAAATAAAGTCTTGCAGTGCTGCCTTTCCAACAGTTTTTTTTTATAAAAAGAAGCTTCTTTACTTTGTTATTAACAGACACATTTTGTCCAGCCATTATTAAATCAGGAATAAAACAATTACTCTTAGCATCATGTTTAAATGACTGCAGTTGTTTAAACTAATTAGGCGACACCTGCGAGCTAATTCAGAGAGACAATTCAAGCTGTGCTGCTGCTTCACACATGATCTACCTCTTCTCCAATCTGGGTGGTCTGTTTAAGCTGCAAAATGTTCATTCTCATTCTGCACCGCTGCTACTGTGGTTGCTATTACCTGCTCTCTGCCTGCTTCTTCTCCGCCCCTCCCCCACCCCAACATCCACCTGTGGTCTCTGGCGTTGATGCTGCTCTCATTTCTTTTTGTGGAGTATTAAGAAACATGATCATGACTGATGGGACTGGAGCGCAGATGCAAAATGCATACTGTATTCTGCAATAAAAATATATTTAAATATTTACACACAAGTTGTCTGAAAACTGTTATACAGGAAGTTACATCTTAACTAAGCTCGTCTTCGGTCTGTTTTAAACTAACTGAACGCATTTTAATCAAACTTCCTGGCTGAGTAAAAACCCACATGTGACTGTTGAGCTGTAAATGCAAACCAAAGTGTTGTGCATAGTTGGTTCTGACATCTAAACTCAAGTATTGTGCTGGATTTATTATTTAGATCATTTTCAAAACAGACCTTGTGAATTTTCGTAGTTTCGGAAGCAATAATTTTATTAACACTATGAGGCGTTATATTCAAGTACGCTAATGAGTCATGACAAAGTGACAGCATCACTGTGAGAGTATGCTAACAAAAACATTACATCAAAATGAAACAACTACTTTAAATTTATTATTTACTTCTGTACTATGTTCCCTTGAAATGTCAAAGTATCCGTGAAAAATCCCAAAAGGGGGATGACGCTTTTTTTTATTAATCAGAACTCATTTTTCTAAACACACAAAAGTAAGACAAATAACACAAAATGTTTGCATCTCTTGCTAATGCTGAGCCACCGTCTCCTCTAGTTAAACAAGCAACTGGATTTATTGGACTTATATTGTGAGTGATTGACACTTTTACTGAACATAGTCTGGGTTAGAAAAAAAAAACTTCTGTCAGGCAGTAGAAACATAAGCAACAAATGGCATTTTCTGTGAAAGTGTAATGTGAATCCTGAGTGCTGAATGGCTGCTGAAATTTGTTGAAAAATGAATTGTTAAAACAAGTACAACAGAAGGTAAAATAAGCTAAACAATAGCTAAAAGCTTATATTCGCAAAACCGTAGCTAACAACTTAAGTTAGAAAAGGTGTGGCTAAAAGTTAAAATGAGCACATTGTAGCTAAAAGCAGCAAAACAGTTGTTAAAATCTAAAAATAAAAGAAATCAATAGTTAAAAGCTAAATTTAGCAAGACAGTATATGTCATATTAAGCTTAGCTCTAGTCCTTAAAATTACTTTTTGGTTCATGCAAAATAATATTTGCTTGAATTGTTGGTTTTTACACTGCATTATGTTTGTACGACATTAGTAACCCTGCCTGGTTATACTTTTTGAGTATAAATACAGTTTTTTCATTTTTTCACATTTGCATTAGACTGGAGTCCAGTCAGGTATCCAACACCAAATCCGAAAAGTTAGATTTTTCTTGCAAGGACAGGCTTGTGTCCTACATACGTGCTGTGGGGTTACTTGATAATATCTACATTTAAGGTTCTGGATGTAGTTGTGTGATTTTCATCAGCTTCATTATCAGACTGTCAAACCAAAGCAGTGTCATAAAACTGTTTGGTTTGTTAAAGCAGCTGCTGGGATTGCACAAATGAACAGTCAATATGAAATGGCAAACCTATCCAAACACCAGAAAATATGTTATAAATATATGACAGATGGAAAACACAATTTTTGGATTCATGCAATCTGCTGAACAAGTGTGTTTGTAAGCTATCAATCTCAGTCCACATGCAAGCCACAGGTTACTGCTGCATCATTACATCCTTAAACTCATTAGAACATATGCCACTTTAATTCTACATCTGTTGCAGACATTTTCTACATGTTGAGGCAAACTGAGCAGGCAGAAACACACCCTATTTGTCTTCTTAGTCATGTTTTTAATTGCACTTACAGTGAAGAGCATAGTTGTCAGCTTGTGAAAAGCGTTATCTTTCACATCACCTTGAGACTGTTTTTCCTGAACTCAGATTGTAAAAGATTGTGCATAAAGCATCATTTTTATCCTTGGATTGATCATCAAAGAGCTCAGACCTTAACCCCACAGAGAATATTTAGAAGGTACAAGTTTCACACTCCAACAAAACATTGGAGAGTTTGGCTTTTGTTTTACCCAAGCAGTGAATTTTAATTGCTTTTAATGTGCTCTAGTGCTTTTGTGTTGTTTTTTTTAGGAAATTTGGATTTTGTCTGCATTTCTTCATTGTTTTATTTGGCAAAAAATAGTGTAGAGTTTTAATTGCATATGTTCTGTGCAAGGTAGCTAGTAGCTTTTTTATATATACTTAAGTATGAAATAAGTGAATACAGCTTCCAACAGTGCTTCTGGCTGAGGTCATTTGAACACAACCCAATGCTTTACTGAGAGCTATAAGCAAGTTTTAAGCACCTAAAGAGGTAAGCATAGCTTGCTGTGATATTAGGCAAACCAAAAGTGTTAAAGTTTGGGTAACACTTTGCATCAATGTTTTGTTATAGAGCATTTATAAGCATTTAGCTATGTATGAACGGATCCTTTGTAAAACATATGTACATTTGCTAATGATTAACAACACATATATGGGTTTATGTCATTTAAAAAGTTTAGTAAGTTGTGAAATATTCTTGAAAAACATTAAATACTTAATAGGTGAACAGGACCTATGGTTATGATTATTGCTGGTGAACAGGACCTGTGCCTCCATGTCTTAGACTTTGATCAATATCATTCCCAGGCCACAGAAGCAATCTGGGCCTACAAGAACTAGAGCACAAGCTACATGTAGGTAAATCATTTATAAAGTTTGTTTTTGCATCCCTCTAGTCTAAAGTGTAACCCAAGTTTGATTTATTTTACTGCTCTGCTGATCAGATTGTTTGAGGAATACCTGTGATGTTGACAGATGCTTCATGCATTTACTTCCCTGGTATTTTATGGAAGGGTCTGCACTTTTCCAAACTATTTTCATGGATGAATTGTAACAAATCATCTGCTGTTTTTGGTTAACATTAAAAGGGTCCCATAAGTCAAACTATTTTAAAATCTCTGTGGCTGTTTTTTGTTTTGTTTTGTTTTGTTTTTAACATTAAGTCCTAAAACTCTTTTTTTTTTTTCTGTGCTTCTTATCAAAGCTATGAGTCTAACAGATATACAAACTGTGGTCTCTTTGTCACCCTCAGCATGTCGCCCTGGCTTCTACAAGGCATATGCTGGAAACCTCAAGTGTTCGAAGTGCCCTCCACACAGTTTCAGCTACGGTGAAGGAGCTTCAATCTGCCGCTGTGAAAAGAGCTTCTTCAGAGCTGTGAAAGATCCTCCAACTATGGCTTGTACACGTAAGTCCACCCCTTAAAAAAATCTGGCTTCATAAGTACATCTAGACCCTTTGTGCTTTTACAGCTAGAATAACACCTTAACTAATTTTGCTAACTTCACAGACAGACAGCGTTTGCTGCAAGCATTTATTTATGAGAGTAAAAAATGAAAACAGAAAAATGAAGCTCAACCCCATGGATTTACAAAGGAGAACTTACAACCTCACAGCATCACAGCAAGCACTGTCAGTATTATTACAGAGATGGAAATAGTCATTTTGTGTTGTGAGATGATTAAACTTTAATTAATTCAGTGTAAATTCATAATAAATCTTCCAATACTTGTGTGTGCCTGACAGTCTTGGTAAGTTATTACTTTGTCTGCAGAGCTGGTGGATTTCTAGAATTCACAGTGGTCATAAATTCAGTCTCGTCTTTGGGACTTATCTGGTGTGAAAGTGAACATTAGAGAGTCTCTGGATGAATTACATGGCTTTTGTTCAGCTGCCTTGTCTTCATCGATGATTCACCGACTGTCATTACGACTTCATATTTGCATTAAATTACAGTTTAACCGGACTAATTCTCCTTTAATTAAAAAGCCATTTAGCTGTCACTGAGATAGACGGGGGCCACGTCTGAGAGCTCTCCAGGGTGGAAGAGTTTATTTGTCTTTTATGGCAAGACAAAGCCAAGTCATTGTTTAGATGCTTTTAGTTTACAGTACGCTTCAATATGTGGTCTTTACTGAGAAAACCTTCAAAAAAGGTTTCCATTCTTCATTGAATGCTTTTCTCACCTAATTCAGACTCGGGTGAGCTTTTACTCTGATGCACCTCCATTTAAACCTGTAAATTCAAGATTTGTACAACAGTTTCTTGAGTCTTTATCTTTTAGATGAGCAACAGTCTTGTCTACATTAGGTTTGCAAGTGTAGACTCTTGGTATGTTTTTATTTTATTGCAGATTTTCACGCATGTGCAGTACATTAGTTGGCAGAAAACAAACATGAAGCAACGAAAGTATGAAATAACCTGGAGCCAAGCAAAATACTGAGAAGAAATAAAATCACATATCACATTCAGACAGCGTTGCTTGGCAAAGATGTCGTGATATATTAACCATTTAAAGTGATACAGTATGTTTCTGGATCCATATTTAACCCCTGATGAGTATTGGGAATGTGCAACCCGTCAGCAAGTGGCCAAATGTTTTCTCTCAAACATTTACAAACTGCTCGGGACTTCATGCACAATAGACTCTGAAATCACAAGCGCTTGGACAGTTATATTTGTCTCTACTTTGGGATATATTTTGAGGTGTCAAAGGACTCGCCTGTTTGCTCTGTGAAAACTACAGTGATTTCATCTCAGGTGTCTGGCAAGCTTTGAGAACAATTGTGTGCCTCGATAGGAAGGACGGATTTGTTATCAGAGCCAACTGCAACTGTTAAGTTTGGTAAATAAGATTATTATATTATTTGTGAATAGGAGTTATCACTGATTATGCTGTTTCTGTTCATTTCACTTGACTCTCCTATACAGGCAAAGGTGGGAGGGAGCTATGAGCTCCACTGCCACATCCTTTTAAATAGGCACTGTTGTATTGTGTAGCACTTACTTGTCAAGTTAACAATATAAAAATACTGAATTCTAAAAATAAGGATATTAACATATAGTAGCTTTAAGAAAATGCAAGCTATACATAGTGATCTGAAGGCTCCCACAGTTGTTGAAAATCCTTGATGTCTCTGGGCCAAAATGTTTCTTGCCAGCTTCGTTTTTGCTCTTTCTTTAAGAAATCAATAAAGATTAATGTCTGAGTTTGTTACAGATCTTTGGTGGCAAAACTTATTGGCATTCTGATTGTTTCATTTGTCCTATTTTTATATGTTTTACTCTCAGCTTCAAAACAACATTGGGGCACAGAGTGTGCTTGTATTGTCACGTTTATATGGGCTATATCAACTAGTGTTTTTTATTCAAGGTCTTGAAGCAGAAACTTACCTGCATTTTTGTTTGTTTTTAAAATCTGGGGTTTTGATTTACAAGTCTGGTAGTATTTAATTACATGCTAATTTAATTTTAAAATATAAGCTGGTGTACTCGAAATATGGCTGTAACTCTAAATTAAGTTTTGGAGAGCATTTAAGTACAATCTGAACGAGTGGACCCCAATGCTCACTTGTGGGAACTTCAAACCTGGCTTAGTGGGGAAACTTGTAATTAAGTGTGTTGTTTATGTCTTATCAACAACTGTTTGTTTGTTTCCTGGCACAAGCAAACTCTAAATCTTTGAGGCCACTTTTGCTTCCAGTACAAACTGAGTGTGAACAGTCTTCTGGGGTTTAGACAACATCACAAACTAAAAGGAGTTCAGTGCTGTACCACATTTACGTTTACAAGTGTTGAGCTCTGTGTTTGCTCACATAATGCTTTTTAATTAGAGGCTTGGAAGGAAGTATATAAACTATTTGCTTGATGTTGAAGTTGACAGAAATAAAAAACAGAGGAGATTAAAGAGTGAGAGTAAGACAAAGGTAGAGAGGATGAAAGAGAAGGCGTCACAGGAGGAGAGATAAAGGTGGAGGGGAGGTGTAAGGGCTGGATGGAGTAGACAGTGTGAAGAGAGGAAGGATGGAGGGTGCTGATACCTATCTCTCCCCAGAGGAGAATGGGGGCTGATTGATGGCAGTGGGGTTGCTCTGCAGGATGGTAGGTGGGTGGATTCTCCTCGACCGAGAGAATAGAGGAGGTGAGATAATGGCCGATAGAGGCAGAGGGAGATAAGGGGAGAGAATGGACACGCTGACTGAGATGGTAGAGCGGTAGGAGGGGCTCTCCTGTCTGCTGAGATTTTTAGCAATGGTAGGGAGAGAACGGGAGGGAGGGCTGGTGGAGGAGAGGGAAACATCCCATTGTCCTGGCAGACAGTGAGCTTGGCAGGACGGGAGTGTTCAAATCCCTCAGGCCTTTTAACTCCACCCTGTTGACAGCTGGCTGCCTGCTACAGCACAATGCTTACCCTGACACACAAACGTGCACATCCAGGGAGCACAAAAATACCACAACAAAGCAAAATGTAAGGGAGGTAAAAGAACTTGAACTGTTTACTGCAGCAGAGGGGAATTAGTAGAATCTAATTGAAGAATGTGATGGTATAATTATTTTTTTTTTTTTTTAGGGACCTTCTTGATGACATCTCATTCATATGAATCAAATGTTTTTTTTTCTTTCATAAAATTGCTTTTAATTTTGCCACAGTAAAAAGACTTCAGTGATGTGAAGCCTCTTTAATAAGCATAACATCATAAATGGATGTGACGGGACAGGATTATCATTGTCTAGAAGGTGATGGGTGTGGGTCTGAGCTACCAGCTGGGTGATAGAAACACTTAATTACCTAGATGGCATTAGAATAGAGTAGATAGGCAATTTTCTAAAATTTACTCATGCTTACAGTATTTTTGTCCCAGTGAAGCAATACAAAAAAAAAATTCTATTGCACTCAAGGGGAGAATGGATTAGCACACATCAAAAAGAGTGTATGAGTTGTTGCATTATGTAT
>JAOXNZ010000188.1:7885434-7899663 GCA_028566095.1 Kryptolebias brasiliensis | reverse complement strand
ATATAGTACAATTCTGAAAAATAAAATATGTGTGTGAGAAGTTTTCAAAAATAGCCTAAAACTGCTTAGATGAACGTTTCTCAGCAGACATAAGAGATAAAAAGCTTTTTTTTTTAAAAATTAAAAAAAAAAAGGCAAAGAAACCTGCCAAGGTTCACATTTATTTTGTGAAACCTTTAAAAAGTGACCCTCAGACCTGTGTTTGTGTGCAGGAATTTCCCCCTTGTGTTTTAATGCCATTCAGAGACCTTATACATTATTGATTGAGCCTGCTGATGGCCGGATGTTTGAATGTTTTTCTCAAAGTGTCACGCAGAAGTCACATCTATTAGTTCTTGCATGTGTGTGTTTGGACATTAAATGCCCATCTATTTGGTTATTCACTGCTGTGTTTGCGCGTGTGTGTTCCACAGATGGATGGCACACATAGCTCACACACACACACACATGCAGAATCCCTGGCAGTAAATCCCAACAGACAACACAGTTCTGTTAACAGAAGGTTTTCCTGTCAAAGTGTCCTTGAGTAAGACAATCAAGCCCGGCCTGGTCACTCATCACAAGTTAAATAAAACCCTATGCACAATGAATAAAATATTTTGTCAATTTTCTTGTTTAGTGTTGAACAGTGAGTTTGTCGAAGCAAATAGATAAATACTGTCAGACTCTTAACGAGTATTTTTATTTTTCTCAACTTTCTCTTCAATAGACAAGAACTTTTCTCTTTTAGAGGTTTCACCTTGGCTGTATATTTCACAAATTAATAGAGCAGCCTGGTTAGAAAACATCCCTGCATTAAGGTAATCCTACATCCGATTAACCATTTATTTTAATCTCAGCTGTATTTAAGTGATGCTCTGAAACAATTGAGGCAAGTTCAAGAGTCCACCATCTGTCTTTTACTCTGATTTAAATAGTTGCTGTTGAAGAAGACTGAGACCATCGTACCCATGTAAATAATAAACAACGTAAACAATATGAAATGCTCAATAATAACCACTGGTGGGCACACACTCCTTGCAGTTTGGTGGCATAATTATAATTAGTCATTGTTCCACCAATCATTGGAATGATTTTATATCATCATGTAGGAAAACGAGCCCAAACCACTACCACCAATCTACTAATCTTTTTGTTTTTTTTAAAGTAGAAAAGAAAAAAAAAAAATTTCACTTTCCCAAAACAATATGTTTTTCATTTAAAGCGCTTTAATTCTGTTCAGTCTCGTTTGTGCACAAACATTTTCTCAACTTCTCCGCCTTATCTTTATCTAACAGCCAAAATCCAGTTCTTAGTTCTTATGGGGAACAGGAGCTCTTCTCGGTTTGGTGTTTTTCTAATGTTTGTCTCGTGAACATAAACACTGAAAGTGTCCTTGCTTTGGTTTTACTAACTTTTTAAGTCTAATTACAAACATTAACTTTTCATACTTTCTTCAGGCTTCTTCTTTTTTGTGCCATCATGTAGTTTTTTAAAACATGTGTAGTGAAGCTCAAACAAAACCAGATTTCAGTTTTCAACCTATGCTTGATTGCTGTCTCACTCATTAAAAATGGCTGAACCTTTTGTCCCCTTTAAACCTACAGATGATCCTTAGAAACTTACTCAATTTTACTAGAATCTACAGTATTGGACCATTTATTTCAGTACTACTACTACTTTATTTTATATGTCAGTAAATAATTGCCACAATTAAGATGGATAGGCTTTAGGACATTCATACTATTTTAATAACTATTGCATAGGTTCAGGAAATTAGACTAACCCTAGCACAAAGCTTGAATGAGTGAGCAGAACAAAGCGCCTGCTTGCTTAAGCACAAACATCGTCTCATTCTGGCACCCTAGCTGTTATGACTGCATGTCATTAAGTCAGTTTGCCCAAGGGAATCATTAAAGTTCTATCTTATAAGAAAAATAAAGAGGAATGTTTGGGGAAAGTTGAAAATTGAAAGGTTTGAGAGATAGAAAGAAGTAGAGAGATTTGAATTCAGTAATGCAAATATCTACCAGCTTATGGTGACATTAACGGGGATACTTCTCAAACCAGCTTGTCCTGCTGACCTCATTAAAGGCTTTTTGTGTGTTTATGTGTGTGTACGTGAGACTCCAATATAAGTTTACATGTGTGTGATGCCTCCTTCAAGCTTCCCTTTTCTTATTTGCATCATTTTTCTCAAATTAGTGCTAACTGTAAAGGATTTGATTCCATATGAATCCATATATGTATACTGAATTACAAGGAAACATAAAACATGTATTAAATTAAACTGAAACGTATAAGAAGAAAGAAAAAAAGTACAATTCTTCAACACATTTAGGGAATGCAATCATATTTTGTGCATAAACTCTTACACAGTCAGCGAGGTCACATGCACAAACAGATGTGCCATATTTATGCTGGGTTCCTTTGTTGCTGTGGATAAATTTGTCATGGCAAAACCAACAAACAAAGCACTACACATAGATACATCCTAAAGTAGGAAATGGAATGTGGAACAGAGGAAAAAGATATAGAAACTGCTGATGCCCGTTTGAAATAGATACACAGGAAAATCTCAGTGGAGCTCAAAGCTCAACTGGTGCGGTGGGGCTGCCTCCTTAAATTATAACCTGTGATAATTAATTCCTGTGACCTGGACCTGAACAGGTACAGCACACAAGGTGAAATTAAAGAAACGTGACACCCACAAGGAGAGAGAAAGAGAATAATGCTCATAAAAACCTGTACTAGTCAGTGGTGGAACCTGGAGAAAATCCCAAAGCTGCAGTTTTACTTGATGTAAAAATATTTCAAAATACTAGGAAACGATTGAACAGTAATGGCACCTAAAGTAGGTGCTAGATGGAGCACAGTTTAGTCATCGCTGTAGCTTTTTGCATTTCTCTCTCTTATGGAGATGAATAGATGCCATCAGTCAAAGAGTAATACCGAATCCACTCAAAGCCCAATATGTGTGGTATTTTCACCACTGCATGATTTTCAGTGGAACTTTAACCCACTTAAGATGCAGGAAAAACTGTCGTGACAAAACTAAATTACTGACACCATAAAAATTTCTTTACTTTTTCATTGTTCTCCCCCCTGAAAAACAAAGTGCTAAACCATACATTGTGGCATGGTCTTTACTGTTTTGTTCCATCAGAACACTTTTTGCTTGTGCTTACTTTTATTTTTGCATTCCTTTTGAATGTGGTCCCTGGCAGCTCACAGAACAAAATGTTTGCTGCATCACTTTGTAACCTGCTGAGAAACTTAAGCGACGTGTTGACCCAGTTGGCCACTACTATTCATCAAACGTAGGTATCTTTGGGATCAGTCGGATAATGAAAATGCAGGACAAAATCTATTTTCAACATTAAGCTGACATAGAATAAACACAAAAGCATAAGATTGATGTTTGTGGGGTTCCAGCCTAAATTTAACATTTACAGTTCCTTGAAAAAGTATTCATGCCCCTTGAACTTTTCCACTTTTTGTCAAGTTACAACAACAATCTTTAAAGTATTTTACTGGGACTTTATGTGACGGACAAACACAAAGTAGCACAAGATTGTGAAGTGGAAGAAACATGATACATGGTTTTAAAAAAAAAAATTTACAATTAAAAATCTGAAGACTGTGGCATCTCCCTTTACTCTGATAGCCCTGCAACCAATTGCCTTTAGATGTCACCTAATTACTAAATTTCAGTATAAATGCAGCTATCTTGTGAAGGCGTTAGAAGTTGTTACATAACATTAGTAATCAAGCAGCATCATAAAGACCAAGGAACACATTAGACAGGTCAAGGTAAAGGTATTAAGAAGCTTAAGGCAGGGTTAGGTTATAAAACAGCATCCAAGCTTTGAACATCTCAAGGAGCACTGTTCAATCCATCACCTGAAAATGGAAACAGTAATCTTAGAAGTACTCAAGAAGTCTATAGTCCCTCTAGAGGGGCTGCACAGATCCACAGGTCAGATGGGAGAATCTGTCTACAAGACAACTATTAGTTGGTCTTTCACAAATCTGACCTTTATGGAAGAGTGGCATGAAAAAAGCTCATTTTTAAAAGAAAGCCATGAAGTCCTGTTTGCAGTTTTCCAAAACGCACAGCAAACATGTGGAAGAAGTGTTTTCTGCTCAGATAAAACCTTTTTTGACCTTTTAGGCCTAAATAAAAAAAGAAAACACTGTGTGTCAGAAAATTAACACTGCACATCACCTTGAACAAACATGGTGGTGTCAGCATCATGTTGTGGGGATGATTTTCTTCAGCAGGGACAGGGAAGCTGGTCAGAGTTGATGGGAAGATAGAAGGAGCTTAATACAGGGTAATACTGGAATAAAATCTGTTAGGGGCTGCAAAAGACTTAAGACTGAGGCGAAGGTTCACCTACCAGCAGGACAACGACCCAAAACATCCAACCAGAGCTACAATGGGATGGTTTACATCAAAGCATCTTCATGTGTTAGAATGGACCAGTTAAAGTCCAGACCTAAATCCAACTGTGAACTGGGGCAAGACTTTGAAATTGATGTTCACAAACGCTCACCATCCAATCTGACTGAGCTTAAGTATTTTGCAAAGAAGATTGGGGAAAGTTTTTCAGTTTCTAGATGTGCAAAGCTGGTAGAGACATTAACCAAAAGACTTGCAGCTGGAATTGCAGCGAAAGGTGATTCTAAAAAGCACTGACTCAGGGGGGCTGAGTACAAATACGCGCCACATTTTTCAGATTTTCATTTGTAAAAAGAAAACCATGTTTAATTTAACTTCCCTTTCACAATTATGCTCTATTTTGTGTTAGTTTTTTTACATAAAATCCCAGTGAAATACTTGGAAAAAATGGACAAAAGTCCAAGGGGTATGAAGACTTTTTCAGAGCATTGTATATAATATCTAAATATGTTTTTAATTAGGTCAAGCCTAGTGTCAGCTGCTAAAACTGACTGATATATATAGTTGTATTTGTTTTGTTTCTTTTAAAGTAACTCTAAAGAAGACTGTATTTACCTTGTCAAATTTCTTTTTTTAACCACTTTAGTCTTCAAATTGTCAACATAATTCCACCGAAAAGGAGACTTTGATTTTTTTGCTGTATACTACATTAAAATACAAACTAAATACGTTGTTTTGATGATGTTCAATGGAAGCTAAGATTGAGGTCATAACATCTTGTCAGGCTTCAGATCTCCATTATAGATCAAAATGCCACATTATCCTTTCTATTTTGGTGTGATTAAGCAGCATGATTTTAATTTCTGCTAAAAGTATTTCAAAGCAACACCTGTGCAATTACTGTGACAGACACCCAGGAAGACTAGCAGGTGATATTTATCCTTATGCAACTTCACAGATGTAGAACAAGGACACAGGATGTAGGACATATGGAGCTTACGGCCCGATTCAACATGCTGAACGATGCAGAAAGTGAGACCCAAAGCTCATAACACTGAACGCAAAAGTAAGAGTTAAAATTAAAATAAAAGACAGTAAGGTCGTGATACCAGATGTAACATAAAGCCTGACAAATTAGTTTTACATTAAAATTAAGTGACCTACAAGGACTATGCTTAACTGAATGTTGTTAAAGAAGACCTCCTATGGAGCACCGAGCTTGCACACAGATTTGGATAGTTTTTGTTTTTTTAGCCACTTTTCTGTTAATGTATGGATTATTGTGTTTTTTTTTTATGAGCAGCGCTGGTGTGTGGAGTAATTACATTTTCCTCTCACATTGTTATCTATGCTAGAAGGCAAAATCAACCTACGCTATTACCTGTGAGTATGTGGGGATTTCGGTATGATATTGTGTCTTGAAGATTAGCTTTTCTTCTCCGGATGTTTGAATATGAGAGGTAAATCTGAGCTTATTGATATGGGAGTTTGAGCTGGAGTATTTATGGCTTGACTGTATGCATTCACCTATATTTTCGTTTCATCCTGTCTTTTTTTGTGATTTAGTGAGGTGCTGCAGAAATACGATGTGGATTTGTGTCATATCCTCAAAAGTCTTGATGCAGATGTCATTATTTCTGGCTCCTGCATGCAAATCTAGCTAAGAAAAAAAGAATGCAAACAAAAGATGAATAATGCCTTATGATTGAAACATAGCTTATCCTGTGTATATGCCCTTGCTTTCTTTTTCAGTGACTGTTATCCCAAAACACAAATACACACATTCATGCATCTGTACACATATTTAAAAAACTTTTGTGGACAGAATGAAAGCAATAACATGGAGTCAAGAAGCTGAACATTTGCAGGGAGAATAAAATAAAATCTGTGTGTGTTTTCTTTTTGGTCTGCACATTTGCACATCTCTGTATGGATTTGTGTGTGCGCATCAGTATGACAGGCTTCAGAGCGACACTTCTTGGCCAGCTGATTCTCCCCCATCTGAGATCCTCAATGCGGATTATAAAACCAATCAGCAGTCTGTGATTGCTGCAGCCAGCCTGTGATTGGATCGCAACCCCGGCTGCTGCCATCAGATCTGCGAAGAGAAAGACTGAGGGATGAGAAGAATAAGATGCGGGGAAAGAAAGAGATGAGAGGAGAGATAAATAAAGACAGGCATCATGGGGAAGGTAGCCAGAGGTGGATGAGAAAAAGAGAAGCTAAGGCAAAAGGAATATGAGATGGAGATCTTCAGTATTTTTCATCAGCCTTCCACCTCAACATCAGAAATTAATTCTAAATGTTCCCTGAATTAATTACTACTTTGAAATCTATAGCTCCCTTTGTGTTTTTCACAAAACATATACCTTTATTGTCCCAATGTAACCTGTCTTTTAGAGAAATAGCTCTATGTTTAGATGCAATTTACAACAGCAATTATGACAGGTTATTGTGACCTGGTTACATTTGCATCAAGATTTAGAGGAGACGTGATTAATTAACTCAATCAGCAGGTTATCTTGCATGAAAGTATTACTTTTCAAGAGACTGAACACCCTGATTGTGTATTGATAGATGTGGTGGATTTCACCCACTGCAACTCGAGGGCTGAGTTACTCAAAGATTTCACACAGATTGGGTAAAAAAAATATAGGTGCCAGAGTGTGAGAAAAGAGAGTTTTACAGACACTTATGCCTTTTTTTAAAAGACCACTAAAATTAAATTAAAGTTCTACTATTCCATGAAGGAATGCATATCTCCCACCACTTTTTCATGACAGAGTTTGAAACTGAAATCATCTTGTGTAGAGAAATGATGGAGTGACAGCCAATTTGGTCAAACCTTGAAAATAACATCATGCACAATCTCGTGCAATATCTTCAATGATCTGTTAATGCTTGGAGTGTGTAGCCATTTTTGTGTAGGCTTAGGTTGATTAGCCCTGGTAGCCATTTTGGATTGGGTTGACTCCAAAAGTTAATCAGTTGTAGATGTCATCCCATTGAATACTTTCTGAAAATTTTCTTAACATTTGTTTAGTGATTCATGAGACATTTTGTTAACGGTACAAATGAACACACACAGACACAAGCAAAATTATTATTGCTCTGCCTTTGCCTTTGGTGGCAGGCAATAATAACACATTCCCTGTAGTAAATATGTGTTAATCACACTGCTGAGTATCACTTGTCAGAACATACATTCCAGTGATGCCATATATTTTTGTGAAGATATTCAAAAACTCAAATTGCAAGGTTGACAAATATTAAAGCCAAAGCTGAAACTTCTTGAAACCCTTGACGCTAACAGCCATTTTTATTGCCTTATTGAACCTCTTTAGTCACTAGAATCAGCCTCCTGATTTTGTTCCAACACAGCAAGGGTGTGTGATATGCATTTAAGTCAAGCTAGAATTATTTACTTTATGAAGCTATTTTTTAAAAGTGCTCGTGTGTAGTCGTTTTCAGACCAGATGCAGCACTAGGCCTCTTCCCTTAGAGATAGATGAACATGTTGTTGTCTTTACCACTAATCCTAGGCCAGCAGAACAGCAGGCACAACAAAGTCAGAGAAGAAACTTCTGAATAATTGCTTTCATCAAAGTAACTGGCCTTCCTAAAGTAACTCCAATAGCTCAGTTCATCAGCCAGAAAGCAGTTCTAAAAATAACTTCACCTAATGTATTCAGGCTAATCATGATGCATTCTGCTGGTCTATCTTGAAAACGGTGACCTATTGCAAATTATGGTCATCTGTAAACAGTAACCCAGGTTTCGTACATTTGTACTTTGCATCCAGTCTCCATAGCTGCTGCAACAGAAGACAATCAGTAATGAGGAGTGTGTCAAATTCCTGGCAAGATACAGCACCAGCTGCAGCATAAACATTGTAGAACATGCAAATACATGTCAACAGTTCCATCAGAAAAAATAACACTTCAATTCTGCTAATGAGAGGTGCATGTGGCAAGGTCTTAAAAAAATTTGTTAATGTTCAACTAAATGACAAACTGCCACTTTAGGTGTTTGCTTGATATACTAAAGCAAAATCACGGAAAACAGGTGTTTAAGATTTTACAGGACATTCCAAAGCTCTTCCTCTATCCTGCTTCATGACAACTACCACATTATCTTTTTTTTCAGTGAGATGTTTTAGAGGCTACAGACCCAAAGCACTGACTCTGATTTGGGAGCCCTCTGAAGGTCAGTTCAGTGCAAGTAGAAATAAAATGTGAGGTTGTAAGGATCTGTTGCCTCAGTGTAGTGAACCGTACACATGGATTTACAATAACATCACTGTCTATGTGCATCAGGTGTTATATTTTCAGTATGGAGGGGGAAACAAACAGAAATGCATGAGTTAAGGGTCCATATATTGCAAAATCCCATTGTAATTTTTCATAACATGAAAGAACTTTTTGTGTTTCCACTTAAATCATATAAGACCTTCATAAATCAGACATTTACATATATCTCTATTTAATGCCATTATTATTGTTGTTCTTTCAGCTGCTCCCTTCTACAGGGGTTGCTACAGCAAGCAATCTTGCATGAAAGATTTGGCTACTGTTTTACGCCGGATGCTCTTTCTGACACAACCTGGGCTCAAACCTGCAGCCTCAGAATTATAAGATCTGGGTACTGACCACCAGCTACCCCAGCCTGTGTCTCCATTTAATGCCAGTTAAAGAATCCTATTCCTTACAACAGATAAATTAGAAACATGGCTGTTTGTGTAATTTTGGAAAACATTTATATACTGCTATATTACTGACAGTTCCTAAACATTTATTCAGTTTGAAATTTGATTTGTTTTGAATAAAGTTAGGCTTTAATGTGTTATTTACACCCTGTGATGGACTTGCGACTTGTTCAGGGTGAACCCCGCCTCTCGCACAGTGACTGCTGGAGACCTTGCATAGAAAAAAAAAAAACAGCTAAAAGAAAATGGATGAATGGAAGTGTTATGTACTTTTTGGTAGTTGACAGGAAGCGATGTTTGTAATTTTACAGATTTGATGACTGGTTTGGAAGTTAATGAATCTGGAAATAAAAATTTCATAACTTTTCTGAAGCCAAATGATGATGTATTGCTTGCTCTCAAACACAATGATATCTAATAGTAAAATATGCGTGCACAGATTAACTAAACTCAGAGGACTAATTTTGAATCCATGCACACAATTTAATAGACTGAGGGAACAAAGTCTCATGACCTCAAATTTTATTTCTTTCATGACCCCCTGGAGACTCTGTAGTTCGTGGCTGTCTTTGAGGACAATCATTTAAAATAATGCCTTTTTTTGTATGTTTATTTTTTTTTTATTTTAATGCTCAAAAACTCACTGGACTGAACCCATTTATCGAATGCACATCCAGTTTAGCAGAAATTTCCGCTGTTAGTGCTTTGTTTATACACAGTCCACAGACCACAATAATTGTCTTTGGGAAAGTCTGAACACAATGTCACTCCCTCAAACACAAATTGCAGTGTGACACATTTGCGATGTGTGACAGAAACCAAAAGGTGCCAGAAGTTAAATCCAGTTACAGCACAGATGTTGTTGCATAACGAGGGAAAATTGCTCACATTTGTTGCCGGTGATGCGTTGAAACAAACAGAATCCAGTTCAGAATGCACAGATGGCACCAGTTACCAGCAATGAATGGAAACAGTTTAAGGGGCAGAGAAGTAAGAGTGTGTAGGAGATCAAGGATGAGAACAAGAATGATAAGAAATAAGAACAGTAGTCATTTGAGCTACTGTGGTAGACCAGGAGCTTTTTGGTCCATGAAAGTATTTAGAGTTTCTCTGTGCATGAAATGTCTAATATAAATAAGATTGAGGCTTTAGCTCTGTTGCTTTTTGTAATTCTTGAGCATTTATCAGAACTACATGTTACCTGTGAGCTGCAAGAGGACCCTAAGAGTTTACAGGGAGGGTTTGATGAATATATTTTTAAAGAATGAACTTTGTGTTTCTATACATAACATTTTTCAATTGAAGAGTGATGTGAATGTTTGTGTTGTTGTTTTTTACATAATTGTCTACCACTGAAAAAATAAATAAAATAATAGGTTGGATTCTTTCTGCTATTTTAGTCACAATTGGTGGTCTTTCTAGCTAAATATCAGTGAGAAGATCTTCTAGAAAGACAAATCCAGCTGAGGTACGCCTCTTAATGTGTCTTCAAATATCAGGAGAAGGGACCAGCTTGAACAGGGTGTGTGGTTAATCTTTCCATATTTGAAAGAGTTAATATGAGTACATGATCAAAGATGGTGAGAGGTGTAGAACCATATATTGCAAGTAGTCACAGACCTAGTTTGAAACCACATAAGCCTGATAGAAATTCATCTTCCAGCGTCCAGTAGTCTTACACGACAGCGTGCCTGGGCTGTGTTGATCCAGCTCTTTGCTCAGCTGGAATTATGATGCCATGTAGTATCACTGAGAGTATAAAGAGAGGGGCAGTGTTATTGGGTCCAAGGCTGGAAAGGCCTGAGAGCATGCCTTGCTGGCTAATAGTTTTACAGATAGTAATATTCTCTGCAGGTTGTCCAGGTGCTGTCAGTGAGACACAGGGGCCAGTGTTGTTCCATCACCTTGCCCTTCTATGGCTAGGTTAAAGCCGACCTCTCTGTAAGAATATAAATGTACTCAATTGCAACATCATAAAGCCTAGAAACCCTCTGAAAACAGAAAAAGCTATAACTCAGTATAACTAACCATTTTACATTAAACCCAGACCTTCTGTATGTGTAACAAATAGCTTGAAAACTATAATGTGAACAATTAATTTATCCAGGTAAAGATTATCTAATTTATACAAACAAAGTGTTACTTGAAGAAAAATTGCTTTAGCAGCAATGAGCAGGAGAGTTCATGTAGGTTTATAATCTTGTGCACATACAGCCTTATGTATTCAAGCATGTTTGAATGTGTTTAGATTAAAAAATGTTTGTCTCAGCAATTACAATGTTAGCAGGTGTTTGTTGACTTGTTCAGTGGCAGGCTTGTTTAGTTTGCTTCCTATGAGGCCTCTTTAAACCTGGGGCATCTGTTGCCCTTTGCCCATTTTCTGCCCTTTAATGCCCTCTTTTACCAATGCCTTTGACCTGCTGCTACCATACATGTTCACAAAAATCAGAAAGCTATAATGAGGCTGGGTTAGTGGTGAAAAACAACAGATGCTGGGTTAAATTATGGTATTTAAGAAATGGTTTTAATGTTTTATGCACACCCCAAAGTAGAAAATGTTCAAGGCTGAGCATATTTGAATCCTACATTCAGACAGAAGGAGTCTAAAGATGTGGTATCATAATATATTTATAAATATGTATACAGTATATATATTTTATTTCTTAAGCACATAACTTTCAGATATTGTTCATCTGCTTTTGATAGTTGTATTACCTGACACCTCTTCTTTTGTCCACTTTTTCACAGTCCTCATTTTTCAATCTCACACTGTACTGTCATGGATGGGTACCGCACAAGAACTAGAAATGAGGGGAAAAGTAGTCCAAAAAAAAAACTTGAAAAACTGCCAGGAAGTAAAAAAACCTTAACCCTCCTGTGGTCTTTGGGTCAAATGGACCCAAAGTTACTAGGCCTTCTCTTCCTCTCTTCAGTTACGAGGGCTTCAGGAGGGTTAAAAACCTATTGATTGCAACCATTTTAAAAAATTACAAGGAAGCCTGACTCAGTGGAAGCAAAATTTAGAGAAATAATGAGTGGTTTAAAACATTTGCACATCAATGTAGACGTGCTTTTGTTGAGGTTCACAAAATGCAAAGAGCAGGTTAGAAAGGGGCAGATTATCACAGCTGTGCTCAGTAGGGAGATCAGTATCATGGATGGCTTTGTTTATCTGTATGCAGGTTACACTATAAGTACCCAGCTGCTTAATGTGGCTCATATCAGACAGGAGGACCAGGGACAAAGTCAATGTTAACTCAAACTTCAGGGACATAAATAAAAGATAAGGGTTAATATCCTGAATCATAACGAACTCCCAAGGAATTTAAAGACGTAAAATGTTTAACTTTTTGGATTTTAGTAGCATGTTAGACCTTCCCACCAAGGAACATAGTCATTTTATAGAATTAATCTCCACCCAGTTCTCCTGAATAAACATGTAAACTGATGATTCAAACATGCTGATGATAGTTTTGTGAATAAAACAATAAAAATAATTAAAGGCCTAGGCATGTCACACACTGCCTTTAATGCCAGTTTTAAACTAAAATTATTGTATCTTATTCTGAGAATTGATGAAGATATAGCTGGTTTAGTCAAACCTTGTAAATAACATTATGCACAATTTCATACAACCTCATGAGATGTCATACTCAGAGGGCTGTGACTGACTCTCAGTTACTGCCACATCAAATTGTAGCTCAATATCTGTAAAATCAATTGAGTTATAGCCGTTTTGGGGTTGGTAATGTCAAATAGCTGTGGTGGTCATCTTTAATCTGGTTGACTTCAAAAAGTAATTAGTTGTAGATGTACATTCAATGATTACTTTCTGAGAGTTTCATTAAAAATTAATCCTGTGGTTTGAAAAGATATTTTAGTAACGGACACACAAATACATACAGACATGGGCAAAAACGTAATCATCCTTTCAGCATTAGCCTTTCAGCAGCAAGCAATAAAGGCATAAAATCAGAATATCACCAAGTGCCTACCTGTTAAAAAAACTTAATGTAGAAGTTTAACTGGAGCAGCCTCATAATGAAGCAAGAGAAGCCTGAGCTGCCAAGCTTGTGATGAATGGATGACACTCCAGGGTTCAGATCAAATGTGCATGCAAATTTTTATGGCAATAATTCCTATAATTGCTTTTTTTCTAACTGAGTCAAAAGTGATTTAGAGAACAGTTTATCCAGCCTACTTTGACATTCTGATTAGAGGTGGAGGTCTTTTTTGTGTGTTTGGTTACATTTATTATGAATATTATGTATTGTTCAATAGCAAAAACAACAAAGTTCAAATAATATGGATGTAAACCATTACCAGTAATTTAGATTTTATTAACTATAACAATATATGACATTATACAGCATCAGTTGTTGTCTGAAGTTTTGTAGAGAAAGCTCAGACTGTTGGATATGACTTCAAACATCCAAGCTGTGGGACTGGATGATGGATTTCAGAAAGACTTTCATGTCTTTTTGCTTTAGGTTTGGAGGAGCATCATTGAGATGCCTACCTGTGTAGTATGGAACATACAGTATATCTTCAGCAAGCTCCTATACAGTTCTCCAGACATACAGTAAGTCACCCATTCACCAGTCAGCGTTAAGAATAGCTATTCCCAAAGATCGCTATTCAGCACTGTTCAGAGCAGGTGGGGAGTTTGAAGGAATAGAGATTAGCTCTTTCTTCACCACAAAATGATTTATGCTGAGACTTTTATCAGGATGCTTTTTTCCCCTCCCGCAAAGATCATTTCCCCTGACTTCACCTCACAACGGGAACTATTTTAGGCATTGGCTCATTAATACAGAGTGATTGGATTCTTTGTTCTGCGATCCTGATGGATGTTCTCTGAAGTTTCCTCCGTCTCAACTCCCACCTCAAACCGCTCCTCAATCGTTGGGTTGGATTTCCTTTAAAGAATACAGGCGCATTGTCGTCTGAAAGTTAGATAAATCAGTTGCCAATGTCTTTTGTTGGTTCTGGTCATTTAAATGAGGCTGCGTTAACCTCACTCCTTTAGACCAGTCGTGCTAACAGCTGTTCTAACTTTAAATCTTCATTCATCTGTATAAAATCACTGGAAATGTATTTAGCATATAATCTTACAATTTTTTTGCTTTCATTGTGCAAT
>JAOXNZ010000188.1:7863305-7879070 GCA_028566095.1 Kryptolebias brasiliensis | reverse complement strand
CTAATGCAAAATACTGTACAGTAAGTTAGTTAAATAAACTGTAAATAGGAACAAAAAGATTTTGAGTAAATAAAACAAAACAGTCATATTAAAGTAAAAAAAAAACAACAATATTAAAACATGTGCAAACATGCAATGAAGTAAAATAGATCATAAAAATTCATAAATTGTTAGCTTTCCTTTAAAAACATGGAGTGTGTTTTTGTCACAAACCCAGACAGGAAGCTTTAAACCAGACTTTTAAACTATCATAACTTTATGTTGAGAAATTCAGTTTTAGCCTTTCTGGTGAAATTTATAACGATCCTCGTGGTATCACAAGATCTGACTTGAAATGTTCAGAATTTGGGTCGGGAATGATTCTCAGCTACCACCACACCAAATCTTTGCTCCATATCTGACTGAGTTATAGACAGTTTTTGTTGACTGAAGTCAGTTAGCTGTGGTGGCCATCTTGAAACATGTTCACTCCAAATGTTAATCAGTTGTTAATGCACATCCCAAGATTATTTTCTGAGAGTTTCATTAAATTACATCTGATTCATAAGATATTTTGCTAACACAACAGACAAATGAACACAAACACACACAGAGACACGGGCAATTGAATTACACTTTACGTAGTCTTTCAAAATTTTGTTTATACCCTGAAAACACCAAATAAAAGTCAGCTGAATTTTGGACTGTATTACAAACCTCTCCTTATGTAACCTGAAGGAGGGGTGAAAATTGTGCATCGTTAAGTAACTTCAAGCTAAATAAAAAATCATCTTAAAATTGTATTTAATCCTCCTTACAACATCCTACAAACACCCTGAGATTCATCCTTGTTAAGCGTTTTCAAATGTCTGGTCATATAAGGATTAAACAAGGTATGGATTAAACATTTGTGGCCCTTTCTACCTCTAAGCAAAGCTAATTACCTCCATATCTGCTCAGTGCACAGACATGAGAAATGAGCTGCTCATTCCTAGGAAGAAAACAGGAAAAAGAGAAAGGTTTCATAAACATATGCCACATAAATGATAAACAGGCGCATCTTGTGAGACTATTAGACTCTGATATAGAACAGAATTCGCTGCTAATTAGGCGGCAGTATCAGTCATTGCACTTACTTGAGTTGTCACTTGTTTGATTTGGATTTCACAGCCGCTCTCTGTAATTAAGCCCAACAGTTTATTTGGCTGTTGTCAGGCCTCTCTTGTGTCTTGGAGTTTGTAACACAGAGCTCGTGACCCACAGAGCGTTGGGAGTGACCTCCAGAATTAATGAAGTGTAATGATGATAGTCCCCAAAGTGGAGCCCATGTCACTTCAGTTTTGCTTCTGGTTTGAAAGAGGAGCACGCACAAAACCCACAAGCTTAACATTCGCACAGACATCACGCATTCAATAAACACGACTTTTCTTCGGCTGATTGCTTGTAGTCCCGTTGGTAACGTTGAACACGACTCTCAGGTGCTTCTGAAGCGCCTCACGTACGTGACATTGACAAGCAGAGTGGGGAATATAGTCCAATGTTATCAAATTGAACAAATTTAAATCACACTGAATTGAACTCAGGCAGAATAAATGTTTGTATGTATTCTGCTGCAGACAGGTGTGCGTTTGCTTCCACAAATCTTATCCTCCCATAAAAATTGAACACAGAGATCAGATTGGATCTGACATGAGTCAAACTCAACCAGACACTTTGAAAGAAAACAGCGACGTGTCATTATGACTGCTGTGAACAAGAGCTCCTATATTGTGTTTGTGTGTTTCTATTTCACTCTATCTCTTTATCAGCAATGAATCAGCGGAGTGTTAGGACATCGTTTAAGCTCTCACACAGCATCAATACTGGCTCTATTGATTTTTTTAAACAGTTAATGGAAGCCTTTAGGGTAGGAAAGCTAATTAAAATCATATGCAGGTCAAGCTCATTTAAAGACTCCCCATTAGTTTATGTTGAGCTTAACCACGCTCGACTGAAAAATCCATCCATGGGGCATCATAATTGACTCGCGCTTCTAATGGCTTTCCAGTTCTCCTTCATCCAAGAGAAAGATAGGGAGGTCCTCTGGCAGATTTCACGTTGCAGGTTTAATAACCCTCATACAGAATCATTAAAGACAATTGACATGTGTCTCGTGTCCTCGGAATGTGGTGTCAGTGCCTTGAGAAAGTGTTTTCAAAGGCATGAAGCTCTTAGAAACAAACATTGTGAGAATGCCTGTGATTCTGATTCTTGCTGCTTCTTAAAATGAAACAAAATAAAACACATCTGCTCTCTGCGTTCACAATAAGCTTCCAAAACTACTTGCAGATTACATTAAACTTAAAGGGATAGTTTGGATATTCTGAAGAAAGGGTATGAACAATTGATATCTTATCTGTTGCATATATGTAGTCTTGTGGGGGGTTTTGTATTATTTATAGTTTAAAAAGGACTCAAAGATTGACAGCTTGAAAAATAATTTGAGCATTCTGAATATGTCTTTATCTCACCAGCAAGACTTAAATTTCTCAAGTTATCTCAATGGTGATAATAAGGCACAACATCACAAACTAGAATAGACATTCTCTTCACAAATAAGCATGTTCTCATCACATCGGTAGATATTTTGACTTCAAGCAAGTTCTCTCTGCATCTGTGAGAGGGTTTCTGTGGGGTTTTATAGTTATTCCCTTTTCTTTATATTCTGATTCTTTTCTTTTTTATTATATCTTGTCACTTGTTCATTGCTTTTGTTATTGAGTTTCACTATATTCACGATTCATTTAGTTTTCCAGTTATCCACGGCTGTTTTTCCTCAGTGTTCCCTCGCTCCAGCTCATTGCTCACCTGTCCTTCGTCTGCTAATCAGCCCAGCTGCAGTCACTCTGTAATCACTCTTGCTAGCAATTTATACTCCTGCTTTTCTGTCAGTTACCTGCACTGGTTTGCCTTCAGTTTCAATGACCACTTTTCCAGCTCTGTATCCTGCTCCCAGTCGTTTGTTTTGTTTATTGCCTCTTGATATGTTTTTGTTGTTTGCTGCCACATCTGCCTTTTCCTTTATCAAAGGTTTTCAATTATTTTGTTGCATCTTGGGTTCTTAACAAACCGCTAATTGCAACATTGTGGCATTGACCTAACCATAACTTGGATTGTTACTCAAACTAATTAACACTTGAGTTTCTTTTGTGGTTTTTCAGGCCCCTACAGAAGGTTTTTGAATGACTAGGTTTAAAAAAAAATAGTTTAATTTGGACACAAATGACGAGCTAACGGCTAGTCCAAGCAGCGGTAGAACCAAAGCAAATATCTGCCCCTTTAAAACAACTCCTAATATGATAAATTTCATATTGGTTCATGTGATTGCTATATTGCAAACCTTTACATGACTGTTTAATTAGCATTAAATAATTATTTACATCAGATTTCTTTCTGTGCGAATAGCAACAGCATCTTGCTTTTACATTTCCTGTGCAGCCTGGGGTGTTTACTTCAGGATTATCATATTTCTGCAAGAATAACTATGCATTGTGAAAATGACAGCAGTGTAAAGGTTTATAAAATGATCTTTGCTTGAACTGCTCTGAATTTTTTGCCATTGTTTGAAAATGGCAGAAATCCACTTTGGTTTTGACTCCACTCAGACTAGCTATTTACTCATTAATCTGGGCAGGATTAAACTCTATTTCTCCAAACTGAGGTAATTCAAAAAGCTATCTACAGCTAGTAAGATATTAATGTTCCATAACTTTTCCAAAGAAACACATTCCAAAAGAGCTGAGCTATTTCTTTAACATTATAATGATCTAAAAATAATCAAATTCAACATTTATTAGATGGGATATTCAGATGAAAATAACGGACTTGCTGTAATCAAAAAAAAAAATTATCTTGAGATCTAATAATAGTTGTTCTAACCAAAATTGTTGGAAAACATTTTTTGCTTTTGTGTAATTGTTATAAGAAGGGGAATCAGTGAGAAGTTCTGTTTTACGTTTCTGCTTGCAATTATTTAATTCCAGATGGACAATGGTCTCTCCAGCAAACGTTTTGTTTTTTTAATGCGCATGCTCATTTTTTATTTGACCAAATTATGTGAGTCTCATTGTAGAATGCACATTTGAATCTGTGAATTAGAAGGGGATTAAACTTGGGCTGCATTTATTGTTTCCTATCAGGCAGCAATATGCTAACACCAGATGCCAGTAGATCTTGCTGGGTCTTAGTTTGACGGCGCCACAACATGACTTTCACCACGAACCGCATCACCCTGCCGCCACGGTTGCACCCAGCTGGCATGAGAAGCAGCGAAAACTCCACACTGTCACAGCTTCAACAGAGTGGTTCATTAAACAGAGTTAGATCAGATAAAATCCCCCTGAGATGAATTTTCTCTGTCATTGCGAATAAACGGGGAGAGGATGGGAGGAATAAGATGGTCGTCTGAGAGGTAATATGTAATAAAGACACATAATAGGATGTCAGAAGCTTTGACTGATTTTATTACCTCTAAAGCAAGAAATTATTTTCTACTTCAGCTGCTTAATGTCTTTTTTTGGAAATAAAAAAACGTGCCCATATGCATGCATGTAGGCATGCTGACGCACACACACATACACACTCACACTTTGCCCTTTGAGCTTGATGATTATGCTAATATTATAAGCTGTTTCAAGTCACGCATGACATTATGTTGTTGGGGTTTTGGTTGCATTTCAGGCTACCTACCAAATTTTAAATGCCTATTAAGGTGGGGGTTATTAAGGAGAAGCCAAGCATTAAAACACATTTAATGTAAAAGTGACTGCGGCTCCATTGTGCACTCCAATATTTCTTGGTTCATATTTCATCAGTCACGAAGTTTTCACTCAATTTAAATCACTTGAGATTCTTTGGCAGTTTAATTGATCACATATCTTAGTGTTTTGCAAGCATTTTAATTGTGACTGAGTCAGGATATTCAATATGTTTGTGACATGAGCTGTAATTTGTATATGCTTTGAAACCTTAAAGTTAAATTTAAACTTTCACACATACTGTATATGATGTATTTATCTTTGAATTGTGATATTATTTATAATAATTTAGATTCTAAATGAACGACACCTTGAGGGGCACTCTTTCTTGTTCTAAAACTGTGTTTTAGCCAAAATTCAAAGTCATGCATAGGCCAAATACTAAAAGTTGATTTTAAATATATGACCTTGAAGTAAAGATCTAGTATTCCTTTAAGGAATGCATATCACCTGCCGCCTTTCAGGCAGGTGAAAGCTAATGTGTGCCCTAAACACCAACACTCTCCCAACTATCAAACACTTTTGTGAAATTTTGTACACACTTGTTTCAGCTATGGCTGGAGAAAGGCACCAGCTCCCCGCAACCCGGAAAGCAGAAGCTGGTAAAGAAAATGGATGGATGGATGGATGGATGGATGGATGTTTCAGCTATTTGTTTTTTTTATTGCTGATTTTAGAGGCACATTTGAAAGATGGACTGTAAAAAAATGCAAAGAACAAAAGAGGAAAAGTGTGTTCAAATTTAGCTTCTATCCAGTCTGGGATTTTAGCATCTGGCAAGTTTTAAACCAACACAGCCCAAAACTCTCTCCTCATCTAATACCCAACCCCATCATTCTCTTCTCTAATAACACCCCAAACTCTAAATCTACACACTAGATCCTTTAATTTTCTCCTAAACCTGAAACTCTCTGTCTCTAGAAGCTCATGTTCAGTCAACGTGAAATCTGCCGACAGCTTTGCCTGGCACAATTTTGTAAAATAAGTGGGGAAAAAAATAGATTGAGTGTTATATTTCTCCTTCAGTACACATGAGGAAAGCAGGTCTGTATTTGTATCAATATAATGAGTCAGCTCTGTTATATTAGATGATAGAATACACAATAATGACTTTCAGGCAGTTTCATCTGCTGACCTGCCTCTCCTGGGAGCTCAATGCAATTATTTACCCAGAAAAAATTGATAGAGCAAAGCCCGTGCAGTTCACTTTAAGAAAAAGAACATCTAGCTTGTTCAACTTAATTTCAGTTCAAACCAGACAATCTCATGGGGGAAGGAAAAAGGCAATGCAGATGATTTTCACACTGACATGAAAACGCTAGTTCGAAATAGAGCGATTGGTCATTTACCTGGATGTGTCATAGTTATCACCAACGAGCAAAAATGAAGACAAGTCTCATTAGCCAATGGAGCTCCTGATGCACAGTATGATCTACCAAACGGACCACTCACTGGAGTCTTGTGGTTCTTCACAATGAGACAGATTAATATTGGTTTTGTAAAGCTGTTTTCAGATTAATTAAATAACAAACCTTAGCATTCTTTTGCACCAACAATGTGAGCATGCTTCTGTTTAGCAGTAATCAGGCTGATCATCATCATGACTGAGCATCTTTCTTTACATGCATGCTCAAAACATTCAAAATAATTTTCCTGCTTTGTAGTTATTTTTAATTTCAGAAGTTTCTAAGACTAGGCTGTCAGAAAGACTTGAAAGTGGAGAGGTGCATTCATTAATCTGTTAATTAAATTCATTTTTGCAGCTGATCTTTTCTGATTTCACTCTCACACCTGTTTTAGGTTCTGTATACACTTAACTGGCAACATTTCCTGTGTCTGTCATCAGACATTTTTTATCAACTTTTAATTAACTTTGTCAAAATATTCATCATGTGAGTTTGGTGTGTTTCCTAAACAGGTCCGTCTCTGGTGGGGGCTTTAAAGAAGGACTGGGCTTCTCCGACCAGCATCGCTCTCTCCTGGCAGCAACCTGAAGAAACAACACTTCCTGTCCTCGAATACGAGGTCAAGTATTATGAGAAGGTAAATTATTGCACTGTATGTGATTATAATGGCATTTGATGTCTGTTTTTTTTTTTGTTTTTTTAAGATAAATCAATCATACTTTTAATAATTACGCTGGACTGCAAATGTTTCTACCCTTTACTCTAAATTGTTTCTTTCTGTTAATATTAAATTAATTAAAAGATGAAACTCTTTCCAGGAGACACAAAGGTTAAACATAAAATGCTTATTTCAATGATTCAAGACAAAACAATAAATTAAGCTTGTTTTGTTTACTTTTATCTGGGGGTCAACAATAACCAAACAAAATTTGAGCTCAAACGTGCATTTTTGTTTTCCTTTAGCTTTGTATAAGTAGACATTTATAAATACCACTAAAAGAAGCTCTGACATGCAAATATCACAAAGTAGTTTTTTTTCTAATTATGACCCATTAATCAGCAGTCTTGAGCTTTTCCAGGCAGATGCACAGCGTTTTGAAAATTACAAACTTTGCCTTAGTTTACAGTGAAATATGGAATTGCTGAACAGGCAAATGAAAACTAGAGTTTCACTGAAAATAACTAAGATTAAACCAATTTCTCAATGGGCTGTGACAAGTCTTGTGAACAGGTGTAAACAAATATAAAACAATGTTTTGGCCACAAAGAACTCAATATGTTTGCAGAAAAATACCTACTTGTTAAGCACTGAGGTGAATTCATCATGTTTGGAGCTGGTTTCGACGAAAGAGGTACAAGGAACATTTTGCTCAAATTGGCAGTTTGTTCAAAAACATCTGAAAATGTTCTGTCTGTACAAACGGTGTCATATTTTGCTGTAAAGCGAGACAGATACACTTCATAGTGTGATGAGATATTCATCAATAAGAAGTAAAAGATAAAGGTTTGAACATAACTCTCACAGCTTATTGACAGAAACAATCCTAAAACAATAGATGAAGAGCTTAAAGCTACTTGTAAGAGGAATTAGTCAAATCACACAAGAGATAAAAGTCTTTTAGCTCGCCACAAACCTTTTGTGTTTTCAGGCATTAGTAATACAAGGTGTTCAAACTGTGAAACATGGAAATAAAAAAACGATTTCTTGCTTGAGATTTTAATAAAGTGTCTCATCTTCAACCTTATGAGGCTTTTTTTTAACCAGGATGTCTTTTACTCTGCTGTTCACAGCAACAAGCTTTATACAGAACATCTGGCCATGTGTCTGTGTTAAAATGGTGATAAAATTATCTGTTCTCTGTCATTTGTGTTCCCCAAAGTGATCAGTAGAACGTAGCTAGAAGGCAGGTCTTGTCACCGTTTGTGCAAGCAACATGTCTCGTTGTGCTGCAGTGAATGTGACACTAATTTAAATTAATAGTTTACTGCAACTTTGATGAAGGTAAATTTAGTTTGTAAAAGATTTGATTTTGTTTAGAAGGACCAAATTTAACAAGATAAATAATTCCTGACCAGAATGTCTCTACTCTTTGATTTTGAATCTTTTTTTTATATATTTCTAAAATGATTTTGGTTTCGACTCCAGTTTTTCCTACAGGATCATGAGCAGCTGAGCTACTCGTCAACACGCACCAAAGCCCCCAGTGTGATCGTGTCGGGTTTAAAACCTGCAACCTGGTACGTGTTCAGTGTGCGCACCCGTACAGCAGGCGGATACAGCTCCTACTCACCAAAATATGAATACCAAACTACAGGAGACTGTAAGTACCCACTACAGCAAGTTTGGGTTTTGTTGTTGCTGTTATAAATGATGGAGCCCTCTGTATTTAAAAATGTGACTCCATACAAGAATTGCTAAAGTTGGTATTACAATCTGCATTAGGTTTATGTCATTAGGTGATGAATTTACACTGACAATGTTGCCTGTTTTTGATTATAGTTTCATTTGAATCTGAACTTCAAAGTGTTTTGCTTTATTCCAAGTAAGTCAGAGATTTGAGATGCTTGCTTCAAGGAGCAGTTCAGGATCAAATGCAGTTCCTGTAGCCTCGAGGAGCACCCAGGGCAGCCTGCATCAAGGGCACATCAGCTCATAATAAGCTTTGATGATGGTGATGGTGAAACCATCAACACAAAAATAAGCAACAAGGCAAATACTGTTGGGTTATAGCAAAGTAAAGCTATTCAATATAGTATTTTATATCTCAATATTTATTTTGCCAACTCATAAAACTCTTGAGTTTTGCAAACTCCCATTAAGAGTGTTGGCTGTAGACCAGTACCCAATGCTGAGAAGCAGGTTCAACTTACCCTGAGTTTCTTTAAGAGATCTGGCTTAACTAACCCTAACAATGACAAATCGTCCGTAGTGGTACTACGGAGCTGGTTATGAAATCAGTAAGTAAACACAGGAGCTCTGACTCTGTGTTCGTTCGTGTAAAACAGGCAGAGCTGCATGACAGACCCAACCACAGTCATGAAGCTCAAAGAGAAACAAAAACAAAAACAAAGCAAATACAAATGATTAATCTTCCTGCTGCTACATCATCAAAGCTTGAGTAGATATAACCATAAGGCTACTATAAGTATTTTTTCATTAATTTAAATTAACACGCTGCAGGTGCCGCGTGGCAGGTTAGGTTTCCAGCATAAGTTGCCGCAGTAACAGACCCAGTTAAAAAGTGTACGAGCTTCATGATACTGAAGTTACATCAGCAAGTCACTAATCCTGCTTCATAGTGCAGGGGACTGATCAACTACAGGAGTAAAACTAATACACACACAGTATTCTTATAGTGATATACACTGAATATAAACATGTCCCAGTGCATAAACAATATGTAGATTTTTATTAGCATACAATGATAATGAATGAGATTTAATGAATAGCTGATCATATTTAATTACGTGCTAAAAAGCATTTGTTTTATTATTGTTATTATAAACAGCTGAAACTCCTGCTGAGGTTGAAATGCAGCCAGAACATCAGCCATCTCTGCAAATTGAATTTGAATTATCTTAACCCCCATATCAGTTGCAATTGAAAAAATTGAGTATACTCACAGAGAAACTCTGATAATACTCCCTCGCTGTTTGGTGCATTTTGAATCAGTGTTTTCTTTCTATGTTTTTGTCGGCAGTCGCTTTATTGCATACTCATAAAATACAAAGGTCCAGCTGCCCTTTTATGCCGGGTCAGGTATTATTGAGAGGTGATTTGGCTTCACAGTAGCCCTCTCCCTTCCAAAGCTGCAAAGCTCGGCTTTATCTGCAGATCAGAGGCTGCTTGGCCAAGCCTTTGTACTGACTGGACTTTTATCTGAAAGAGAAGCCAGATTTGGCCCCTGCCGCTCTCTCCTCCTCTGTCAGTCTGTCCATCCACCCGTCAGTCACTGTCGCCACACTCGTTTTCTCCAGCCGCCTGTGTATCTGTCACTTCTGTCTCTGTCTTTTTCTCTTTTGTCTTTGTCTCACGCTTGTCATCTGTTTCCTCGTCCGACGCCTCTCCGCTTTTTTCTTTCTCAACACACACACACAGACCTCATTTCGGCTGTGTCAATCTAACACATCTGTTTAGATGTGAAAAGTGTGTTAAACTGAAAACCGCCATGTGTCATCTGACGACCGTCACTTTCACTCTGCCTGCCCCCTGAGTGGTGTGTAATTATTTTTATTAGGTAAAAGACACACACTCATTCTCGACGTCCCACTTCCACATGCTGTATATCAGCTTTACACTTACACACACACACACGCACATACACAAGCCTTATTCACTGGGCTCGCCACCATGCACCATGATCTCCAATTCATATTCATTAAGCATGAAATATAATAGAAATAAGTTTAGTAATAGCAATCATCTTTCAATTATCTGGGATTCGTTAGCCTTGTGACAAGACACAGAAAAGGGAAAATCATGAATATCAAATGGGCTCAGTTTCACCAAATGATCATGGACTAAATCACAATTTCATGAATGAATAAAATTAATTAAACTGCAGCGAGCATATGAATCATTCCAGCACGGAAGCTGACAGGGTTTTTTTGCACTACAAAGAGCTGATCAAACACCTCTCAATAATATCTGCCCATCAGAAGAACTTTAGAGTTTATGTATCATGCATTGATTGGGTGGGTCATTCCAGATGATGTGAAATTTTAAAATAAAACCCTTTTTCTTCTCCTGTCATCCTGCAACTCCCTGTAAACTCCCTCTTTTGTGTTTCATCATACTTATTGTTTCTTTATGTTCCTAACATTCCCTCCATTCTCCCATTCTTCTTTTTTTTCCTGTTTCCCTCACTTATATCCCCCTTTTTTTCTTTTTGCCCAACTCTAAATCCTTTCCATGTCAACCAAATTTATTTCCCACTGTCATCCATTCTCCCCACCTTTCAGCTTCAGACATCGCTTCTGACCAAGGCCATGTGTTGGTCATCGTCACAGCAGCAGTCGGTGGCTTTACTCTTCTCGTCATCCTCACCCTCTTCCTCCTCATCACTGGAAGGTAAGACAAATTAAGTTGTTTTTTACCTAGATTTCTGCTCAATAAACCTTCATCTGTGTGAGCTTGTTTAAGTTTGAATAAATGTTTTGCTATGTATTAGGCTAAAACTTGAGGTTAAAAGTAATCCACTGTTGTCTTTTTACTAATTTTCTCTTTGCTGTACAATGTACTGCTACCAAATGTCTTAGCACACTATTTCCAATTGAGCGTTGTGTTTTGTTGTATTGTTTGTAAAGGGTTTTCCAAAGCTGCAGAAGGAAATGCAAACCAAAGAATAGTAATAAGGAGACTTCAGTTCTTATGTATTGGCATCTTTATAAAGATTGTTAACAAAAGGGGAAAATGTATTTTGGAGGCACCAAGTTATGATTGATGTTTTTTTTTAAGATGTGAAGTTATGCCACTGATGAATTTAAGTGTAGCTGTAAGCATAATAATTCATTGTTTACAATGAAATATTTGTTGAATAGCTCCTGCGGGACATGAGCAAAACCTTACATTACATTTCTCCTCAGCAACTAATGCTATAAACTCGACAGAACAAAGAAATCTCAACAAAGTGTAGGATGGTGTGAGATTTGCACACATATGTGTGGGAAGGTGTGTTGCTGTTTCTGTGTAGAAGCTCAAAATAATTCTCATACTCAATCCTGCAGCCAAACTCAAACTGTCACGTCAAAGAGACTTAATATTGTTGCTGTTTTATTGCATTACATCAAACTCACTGCTTTTGATCCATCTAAGCTAAAGACGACACAATATACTTTTTATAGTGGAAGACTCACAGGCTTTTAAATACTTAGAGGGGGAAAAAAAAAGAAACTTAACTCTGCCCCCACCCGCACAACAAAAGCACCTATAAACTCATGCACACTCACCCAGTCTGGTTTTTCTATGTCAAAATGTGCGACGCTGTGCAGCTCTGCAAAAGAGAAATCAACATTTCACACATTTAATTTTGGAGGTGTGAACATGAGGAGGTTTAGTGACTAAATAATGTGCCACTTAACTGTGAACGTACAGAAAATGAGCTGGAACACCATCAGCAAAAATTCACACAGTATGACATGTAAGGATGTATATATTTTTTTTATAATCTTAAGTAGTTTATCTGTAGAACATATTCTGTAAAATCATGAAATGATTAGGAAAGATCCATCTACCAATGTAATTATATTAAGGCAATAAATCAAATTTAATGTTGCAACAAAAAATACAGTAGCTCATACTGTACTGAGATCTTGTGAAGCTAATTAATCTTTAAAATTAAAATAAAACCAGTTTTTATTAAAAAATCACAATGGAAGATGCTAGTTCAGTCCAGTTAATATCAATACATCGAGAAACAGATCATACTGTCAGGTACATACAGGTGTTTATTACAGGCCCAGCATTTCTTGGATGAATGTATATCACCCACCACACCAAATTTTAGCTCAATATCTGTAAAACCAGCAGAGCTATAGCCATGTATGTGTTCTCAGCCAGTGGGCCACGTTGGTGGCCATTTGGAATTGGGTTGATGACAAAAGTTAATCAGTTGTAAATCTACTGAGTTTCATAAAAAGTTTAATTAAAATTTCCTACACTACACACACAAAGGCAAATACATTATTGCCCCTTCAGCAGAGAGCAATAAAAATATTTTACTTTTAGAGGCATTTTTGATGGGTTTGATGAAGGGTAAAAACCTGATCTTTATAAATGCAAGATAGTTTATCACCATATTTCCTGTTTTGATATAGAAGAAGATATATCTTCTCTGTTACTTATAAGTCCCAAATTTAAAACCATATAAAAATGTAATGCCCACAATAAGCTCTATAGAAAGAATAAAAGAAACTTTGTTACTCAGACTTACAAAAAGCTTCTACTCCATAATTTCGCCAAACAGCTCAAATTATTGGGCTGCTAAACTCATTACTGCCCTTATAATAATGCAGAACATTTTTTACCAGATACTAAATCAGGACAATAATATTCCAGTGAAGATCATATAAGACACTTTTTTCCATTTTCTCTGAAGAAAAAAAAACAGATTTAGAGACACGTCAATCAACCCTTTGAAGAGATCTAATCATGCAAAGTAAGTGCAAACACCTGTGAAGGCGGGGAACAGATTTCTGTGCTCTCCATCTATTGAACATGTTCCAAAAGTAGAAAAGAACCCAACACTAGCAAATATGAATATTTAACATGAGACAAATTGTAATATTGCTCATATGGTCTTAAAAAAACCTACCCTTTATAATAAAAAATACTTTGTTTTTTCTTAAATTATTGAATGAAGTGGGCAAAGATGATCCTCAGCCTATTTGATAGGAAGTTGTTGCTATTTTGCATTTTCAAGGCAGCCCAATTATGTACATGTAAAATGTCTGCATGCCTCATTTCAGAGATTGAGAAACAACAAGGTGTAGATTTACACAAAAATCAGCTGTGATTTTCAAAAACTGGCCATTCAAAACACAACCACACAGTGGTCACTTGGTTGCAAACACTGTCAGTGAGACTGCAACGAAACATTTGCCTGTTTTCTTGAAATTCTGAGTCGCCAGTTAGTCTCCAACAGTCACAGCCCAGTGAGATAGTGCCTTAAGGAAGCAGCCAATACTCTGACTGCAGCATTTAGAACAGCCTGCAAAGTTTTAGGGAACTAATTGGACATCCAGTCAGAACTGTCTCCCAGTCTAACTGTGAGAAACCTCAGAGTCGTATTTGTTTCAGCACTTTCATGTGTTGATTGCCTCAAGTTAGCTGCGAATTTCACAAATATATATATATTTCCATCAGACTAGGTGCCATATTACAGCTGGATTGTTCAAATGTTAAAGAATTTTACAATTTTGCAGTTTTACAGCTAGGATTGAAACATTTCTTATGTTTGAGGTTTGCTCTCGGTGTGCGTTGGATGGTCTATGTTCACACTTTGGTAAAAAGCTTGCTCACCCTGGTGCGATAGTTTAAAGCAAGCCCTTCAGGCCTTTTGCATTGTACCACAAGAAGGACCTTTTTTTTTACCTGAATCCATCTAAAAGCTGCAGCAGTAGTTAGAGTGTTGTTTGACTCTCTCACAATCTCTCATAGCTGCGATGCCTTTGCCCTGTGTGGGAGGGACTTTCAGTCGTTTTCAGTTTTGAAAATGCTCCAAATATAGTTGAGCTGCCGGAGACAGATGAGAGCTTTCAGTCATATGGCTCTCAGAGATGTAAGGTTTTTCAGCACAAGTGGGGCTGGAGGAGAACTTGTGTATGAAGTGTTTAACACCTGGCAGCCCTAAAGTTCTTTATAAATGTGCAGCTAAGTTTGCATCTATTTGTGTAAAATTTAGACTGTGAGATCAAATGTGTCACAGCTCTACAGATGAATCCAGGGTGAGGAGTGTTATGCAACGTGTTCAGTAAACTTTGAATTGTCTCCCAATCTCTGCAAAGTTTCTTTTTTTTTTCTTCATGTCGTCTTTAATAGACCTTTCTTTTGTGGCCTTGGTTGCTGCAGAAGCTGTGAAAGTTGTGAATTGGTGCTTTGATCAGACCACTGAGACATGTTGTGTTACTGAATTGTGTGGGTTTCTACAGACCCTGTGAATATGCACTGTAACAACGATCCAAAGGCCGAAGAACAGCGAAAGATGCTGAAGTCTTTGTGTGTGTGATAGCTGTCTGTGTGTGTCTGAGTGTGTGGCCTCTTTGCAGAATAAAAGACAGTGAGACAGAGGAAAAAGGCGGATAAAGGGGATCAGAGGAGAGGACTGGAAAAGACTGATAAAGGCACATGCCACCAATTCTTTAATGAACAGCTTGACCCCATCAGCAGAGGTCAACAGTTGCTTTCCAAATCCCCTTCTTGTTCTCTCTGCCGGTGGTACCCGCCATGTTATCAGATCTGTCTATCAGTGTCCAGGATCCCACAGACTTCACTTAGCCAAAACCCAATCTGGCAACCTGCGGCCTGTGGCCCTCTGACACTTGCTCTAATATGGCAACCCGGATTATGTTAAGTCCTCAAAGAGAAGGCAGCTCACATCTGATCACACAAACACACACACACAAGGAGTCAAGGCAAGCAAGCATTAAGAGACACTTTCCCCTCCTGTACAGAAAGTGCACTTTAACTTTTTCAGTTGTACCCTTGCTGTTTTCAGTACCACATAAGCAGGGGAGTATTTTTGTTGATTAGTCCTGAGGCAGCACTCTTGCCTCACATTATGTTTCAAGCAATTTTAAGAAAATGCATTCTTGCATAATTTGTGATGCCGCCGATCAAACTTGGGCAGTCAAAAGAGCTGAAGATGAAAAAACAGAGATGAAAGCTCTCAAAGAAAAAGGTCCTGTTTCCTAATGTTGCACTATTCAATAATTATTGCCCGCTGTCAAAGGCGAAAGGGCAGTTATGTTTTTGCCTGTGTCTGTGTGCATGATTTTTTTTTTTTTTGCATTAGCAAAATAACTCTTGGAAATAACTTTTGGAATTACCCCAATTCAAGAAGGCCACCACAGCTAATTGACATTAG
>JAOXNZ010000188.1:7833870-7846542 GCA_028566095.1 Kryptolebias brasiliensis | reverse complement strand
TATTATATTATATTATATCTTCTCATTTCATCTTGTCGAGATGTTTCCTACATTTTCAGCAGCAATTGTTTTGTCTCAAAAGAAAACCAAATTATTGCTTCTGCTGAAAATGAAGTGTTTCGTATGTCTTCAGTAATCTTGGTTTCCTGGGTTGTGTGGAAGTTCTGTGTAAAGGAAATGATGTACATTTCCTTTAAACCTTCTGCTCCAAAGGGCGATGGTTGAACTCAACAGAGTCGAGTTATAGGGTGAGGTTTAATAGAATAAACAAAATATTCAGAAATACAGAACAGTTTTTGGACCTCAGTTCTTTTAGATATTGGCTTAGTATTTTAAAAGACCTGGTATAGCCTTGAGCATTCTTTAAAACCACAACTGATGTGGTTTATCAGTGGGAGTTCATTTCATTTCACATGGATTTGGTTTTCAGGTTTTGTGTTTGGGCACTTTCAGTTTGCAATAATAAAAATAAAATTTTCAGTTCTGCACACCGATGTGGAAACAAGTGCAGGAGATATAGTCATTTTAACACAAAGGAAAAAACATAAGTACATACGTTTATCAAGTGCCTGAGTGCATTTGCCAGTGATTATCAGAAAAGTGCTCTTTAGTTCATCGAGTAATATTAAAATGACTCACAGCTGACAAACAAACATTTAGCTGCAAATGTTCTTAAAGCATTTGCAATATGAGCACCTTTTTTCAAAGGGATTTACTTTATATGTGTCACGGTTATTTTCAACCCTGATCCTTCTGAAATAAGAGCTGAAAGTAGGAGTTTTAATGATGCTTTATTATCTAAAACAAGTCAAGAGCAGAGGGCTGATTTCTGTTTGTTTAAATGTTTATCTGAATAAAAATCTGTCTGACATAAAGATCTGTTTATTTTATGGAAAACTGATGGCAAGATGAAGCTCACAAAGGACATAACCCTTTAGTTTTGGTGCCGAATTGAATTTGTTTTATTAAAATTGACAAAAAAAAATCTTTTTTTTTCAGTCAGAACTGTAACAAACACCAACAGGGGATGTCATGGTAGTGTGATCACACAAGCTTATGTGTCTATTGATAAGCAGCGGCCTGATTTGTGTTTTATATGCTTTGTGTCTGATAAGGGTGGTAAGATCCCCATCCGATGGACTGCTCCTGAAGCCATCGCCTACAGAAAGTTTTCCTCAGCCAGCGATGTGTGGAGCTACGGCATAGTCATGTGGGAGGTCATGTCTTATGGGGAACGGCCTTACTGGGAGATGTCCAATCAGGATGTGAGTATTGTTGCATTCATTTTACAGAAGAATGAACCACATAGACAAAGATGTGAATATGTTTATTAGAGGTAAAAACTTTGCATGTCTGTCAAAGTTGCATTAGTATTTTTGACTGTTGTTGAGCATACTTTAGACTCTCAACATCAGGTTTGATCAATCTTGACTGGGAAAAATGTAGCAATGAGTGATTTTTCATGACCAAATCAAATGTTTACTTTTTGTGTTATTTGCTAAAAAAGTACTGAATGTTCCTGAGATGTGTTCATCTCAAACGGAAGCAAAATTTGTTCAAGATTTTAATGTTATCCATATGAAAGTTGTTGCCCTTTAACCTGCTCTGTGACTGGTAACTCACATCAAAAGTCTGCTTCTAAGAGGAAGGAGGCTAAGTACAGAATTACTACCAAAAGAGTAAAAAAAAAGATGAGTAAGAGAAAATGAAGGTGCAGCAGAGGTCAGGGATTCAGAGGACTTCAGAGGGTCCAGTCGAAGAGGAGTTTAAAGCTGGGGATCAGTGTGGCTGAGCGACCCGCTGATCCCAGCTGCGGTCAGGGATTGGAGGGACCACTGTGGAAGCAGATCCATCCCTCTCTCCGCTGAGTGTGAAAGCTCCACGTTAATCCCTTCAACCCCGTACGCACAGAGTCGTACACATCCATACACGAACGCCCCGCGCGCACACTTTCACCAAGGTCTCGGGGTTTGGGAGGGATTTGTGCTGTTTGGGAATTGCTTAGAAGTGCTTTCCAAGCCAAAAGGCCATCCAAGCCACAAAACCAGCCTTTGCCCATCTCGTTGTGTTCAGCCACTTACCACTGCTGCACGCAAACACATGCAGATACTCCAGTGGCCTGTAGAGGACTGGAGGGAAGTCATAGGGAGGTTACGGTACGCTATGGTCTGATGTAATAAAGGGATTTATTGTGGTATTTACATGTGGAAACAGACTGATAACACAACGATAAATGTGGTAACTTCGTATTAAAATACCTAAAATAGACTTTTGCTTGTCGCTTTTTAATGTGCATAGTGGCAGCGAATTAACTTCCCATCTAAATCACCTTATAATTACTTATTCAGACTGAAACCTTTGCTATGAAAGTTAAATAATTACTTTAGAAGTTTTCCTCTCAGTAACATTTTATTTGAGCATAATTTGAGCAAAGACTTGCTCAAGAAACTGCATCATCTGTGAATGCTGAGTGCTGAATGACTTTGGTGAAATTTGTTGAATTAATTTTTAATTGAGTTGTTAAAGTTAAAACAAGCAAAACAGAAGCTCAAATTAGCAAAACGGTATCTAAAAGCTAAAGAAAGTCAAAAATATAGCCTGTATGCTGACGTAGCTTACAGAGGACAATGTTTCTGAAAGAACTGACGAGGTCTCAATGTGTTTCTATGTGGAAAAGTTTTGTAAATAAAGTTAAACAATTCAAAAAATATAAAAGTTACAAATTCTAAAAGTCACTATTTTCATTTCAGTCAAATATTTTGATATGTGAATGGTTAAAACAGCTCAGAGTATGTGGAAGTAGACTGATTGCAAAAAATGTACAGAAGAAACTAAACAGGAAAATAATACTGTGAATGTTAAATCAGCGTTCACACTATTAAGATTTTAATGAACTTTGCCCAATGGGGGCCTTCAAAAATGAAAAAAGGAGGAAAATTCAAAATAAGGACCTTGTGTGTGAGAAACTACAAATGAATTAGTTGTGGTCAAATCCTCATTTCATAACAAGAAGCAGGTTTTGAGTTAAAGAGATTTAAATTAGAGGTATTTAAACACAATAAACACTTGTGGTTAAATGTTTTGTTCCTTAAGAAATAGAGGTTTAATATAAATCTGTAGTTCCTTCATGCAAATATGTAAAATGCTGAAGACCTGATGTTGTTGCAAAGCCCAAGAAGCTAAACAGAAATCTTTTTCTTTAAAACCTCTAAATTTTCAACCAAACATAATTTTTCTTTTTTTTTTAACTCTTCATCACATCGAATTATTTCTGCAGGTGATTCTGTCCATCGAGGAGGGCTATCGGCTGCCTGCCCCGATGGGCTGCCCCGTGGCCCTGCACCAACTCATGCTGCACTGTTGGCAGAAAGAGAGGAACCATCGGCCAAAATTCACAGATATCGTTACCTTCTTGGATAAATTAATTCGTAACCCAGGCAGTCTGCTGCCACTGGTAGAGGATCTCCAGAGGTACAGTACTGAAGGGTTTCTGTTAAAAGGTTAAAAGGGAAGATACTGTATGTGTTAAGTATCTCTGGAAGTATGTTCATCTCAGAGCAGAACTTAGATTTTTGTTTGTTTGTTTGTTTTTCAAGTTCTCAGGTGATTTTAAATTATTTGAATTAATTTGAACAATTTCCTCCTGGGAGGTTAATAAAGTATATGTGGACTAAATTGAATTCATTTTATTTTTTTCCTTCTTTAATCAGTCTTCCAGAATCCCCGGGGGAGGAGATGGACTACCCGATGTTTATCTCCGTTGGCGACTGGCTGGATTCCATCAAAATGAGTCAGTACAAGAGCAATTTCATGGCGGCGGGCTTCGACACATTGGATTCTGTGGCGAGGATGAGTATTGAGTGAGTCAAGCTGTTTAACATAATCATTACTTAACGACAGGAAACAGAAGCTTGAAAGCTCACAGTGATAGGAGGGGTACCCTGAATCTGTTCGGCCTCTGCTAATCAGCTAGAGGTGAGATATACAGTAGTTATAAACCGCAGCCGAAGGTGAAAGGGTGATTTTCTTGTTGCCCATACCTGTGTGTATGCGTTTGTCTGTTGTATCAGCAAAATATCTGACGAACCACTAAACAAATATTAAAGAAACTTTAAGAGAATAATCACTGGGTATACAACTTGACTTTTGAACCTAAGCTGCCACAGCCAACTGACCTTTGAAAACACAGCTCATTAGATCTCACATGGAGGCTAAACCTCCATCCCTCCTCAACGTAAGATGACCTTAGTGTAAAACTCTGGCATGAAAGGCAACAGGCGATATTCGTTCAAGGAATGCTAGGCCGTTAATTTAACTGGTAATTAAAGTGTTTTTTGTATTTTTCTACACTTGTGTTTCCCCTCTCGGCCTAGAGATGTGAGGCGTATTGGCGTGGAGCTGATCGGCCACCAGAGGCGGATCGTCAGCAGCGTACAGACCCTTCAGTTTCAGCTTTTGCACGAACAGGAGAAGGGTTTCCATGTATGAGGGCTCCCCTAAACACAGCCTGTGATGGACAGGTAGACGGAGCAGGAGGAAGTGAAGTCTAAACCCATAAAAGGACGAGTCTACAGCCCCGTGCCTGAGTCTGAAGCCCTCACGCAGGAGGTCATTGGACACATTACTCCAGCAGACTTCTTCCTGGTCACACAATCTTCCCTTCAGACTTTTTTCTACTGAACATCCCTTACACCATATGCCTGGTTCTACCAGACTCCTACAGCCTGATAGACTCTACAGACTGGCCCAGGCCCTCACTTAAGGGAATGTAATGCCTTGTTGCAACAGTGGCCCTTTGTGTGTGGAGCAACAATATCTAGAAGTGTAGATTTGAAAATGTAATCTACTGAATCTTTTGGACCTTTTCTTTCCTTGCTCATGTAGCTGCTAACGGGTGTGCAATCTTTCAGTTTTGTCCTTTGAAAATACAACCCTAAATATTTTTCATTTTAGAGTTTGATCATTTATTCTAAAGGTTTATTTGGATTGCTTTATAGTTATTAACTGCTCTCCAGAAGAAAAAAAAAATCTGCTACATTAATACTTGAAGAAAGAAATGAGAAGCAAGTTATGAAGATGTATTGAATGTTTAAAAGTGTATAGACGATTAATAGGAGTTATTATAATCTAATATAAATATATGTGCAGTCCTGTTTGTGAAAGCCCTAGTAAATTTGGAAATTCTTTGAATATTTTATTTATTTAAAGTTTTTATCAAAAGCAGCAATACAGAATTATGCAGTCACCTCAGTATCTCAGCTAGAGATGAAGAATTGTAAAATGGGTTGGATGCTCAGCTTTCAGAATTTTATCTGTCGCTTTCAAAAAAAAAAAGAAAAACAAATCATAAGAGTGTGACAGTTTTTAGTAAATCATTTCCACACTGTTGTATGATCAACTTGATTTTTCATGTATTTTATTTTTGATTGTGAATGTTAAACATTGCCTGAAAAACACTACACCATCTCCACTCTTAATATATGAATGTTCACAGATTTTTACTTCTAAATAGATGTTTTACATTAACTGGAGACTTAACGAGGACGTCAGAATTCTTCCTGCCACATCATTTCATACAAGTACACAGACCCACAAATTGCAGACAGCTGTTTGGATTTCTGAGTCAGAGGACACTAGTACACAAACTGCCTGATGGATTTAGTCTGTGCATATATTGTGGTCATGTGAAGATTGTGGCAGTATTGGAAAACCAGTGTAGATAAGTGTAGTCTGAAATAATCTGATCTGCAGTACGTGTCATGGTGTCAGGTGTATGCCAGAGTTGGATCTGCTTCATTCAGTGCTGCAAAGATTGGAGAAAACAACCGAAGCTGATATTATATTAGGACAGAAGTAGTCTTGTAGAGTATCTTGAAAAGTCTTTATACCCCTTGAATATTTCCACATTAAGTCACGTCACAACCATAAACTTTTATGTGATAGACCAACACAAAATAGCACATAATTGTGAATTTAAAGAACAACGATACATGGTTTACAATTTATTTTTACAAAAATCTGAAAAGTATGCCGTGCATTTATGTTCGGACGCCCTGACTCAGTACTTTGTAGAACCACCTTTCACTGCAGTTACAAGTCTTTTGGGTACGTCTCTACCAGCTCAGAACATCTCATTTCTGACCATTTTTCCTTGTAAAATAGCTCAGATTGAATGGAGAGCATCTGTGAGCAGTAATTTTAAAGTTTTGCCATAGATTCAAAGTTGGATTTAGGTCTGAACTTTGAAGATGCTTTGCTGTAAACCATCTCATTGTAGCTCTGGTTGGATGTTTTGGGTCGTTGTCCTGCTGGTAGGTGAACCTTCGCCCCAGTCTCAAGTCTTTTGCAGCCTCTAACAGGTTTTCTTCCAGGATTGTATTTAATTTATCTCCTGCCATCCCATTCCCATCAGCTCTGACCAGCTTCCCTGTCCCTGTTGAAGAAAATCATCCCCACAGCATGATGCTGCCACCACCTTGTTCCAATGTGTGGACAGTGTGTTCAGGGTAATGTGTAGTGTTAGTTTTCCATAACATGTAGCACTTAGGCCAAAAAACTCAGTTTCGGTTTCATCTGAGCAGAACACCTGCCTCCATGTGTTTGCTGTGTCTCCTGCATGGCTTGTGGCAAACTTCTAACAGGACGACTTTTGGCTTTTTTTGCCACACCAGATTTGTGGAGCACGACTAATAGTTGTCCTGTGGACAGATTCTGAGCTGTGGATCTCTGCAGCTCCTCCAGAGTTACTATGGGCCTCTCCTTGTCTGGCCTGTCAGGTGGACAGCCATGTTTTCATAGGTTTGCAGTTGTGTCATACTCTTTCCACTTTCAGATGATTAATTGAACAGATCTCGGTGAGATGTTGAAAGATTAGGATATTGTTTTATAAACTAACCCTGCTTTAAACTTCTTAACAACTTTACCCATAACCTGTCTGTTGTGTGGTTGTGACAAAATGAAGTGTTCAAGGGGTATGGATATTTTTTGAGGGATTATAGATTTGTCATATCGGGAAAAGAGAGGAAACCAATACAAAGGGCGCCATCATGACTCATCATGTGTCGTTTTAGCATCAGCAGAAACAGAAACACCTGCAAACACACACACAAACACACACTGAATGCCTTACAGTCTGTTAGTCATGCAAGACAAACAATTTTATAGTAGTCCACAAGTTTCAGTGCAGTCACAGGACCTAGCCATTTGTTTGAATCGTATGAGAGTGACCACCTGCGTACACCCGTTGTTTTTATAACTCACTGATTAATATCAACTGGACCTGGAGATCTGTGCCTTCCGGTCACAGCGCAGTCATGCAACCAGGCCTGCAGGAGTGCGGAAAGGTATACGCACACACATTACAGATAGATTTGCACACACATGCTCTCACAGTTACCACCCCTCTACAGAATCCTGAGATGATCAGATGCTGTTTGTTTAGCATGTTCTACTGCTGAGCAATGTTAGAACGTTCTTTTGTACAAAGTACAAGTATACCTATAATTCTTGTATTTTATTTTTCTATGATTTCCAAAGAGATGTCGTAGATCTTGCACACTGTAAGAGGAAGTTACAGCGAATATTTATTTGCAAATAAAGATGAACAGTTCTGGTGGTTGACTGCTCATGCAATTTTGTCGTCATTGTTTTAAGTGAAAAAGAAAAAAGAGTAAACAAAGAGTAAAAAATGTCTTTCTGGTTTTAAAATGTATTCACGCCCACAGCCTTGTCTGTGTGTGCTTGTCTGTAGTGTTTGTAGATTAATTTTAATGAAACTCTTAGAAAATGTAACAGTTAACTTCTGGATTCAACCCAATTTAAGATGGCCGCCACAGCCAACTGACCGTAGGAAACAAAAGTTTTTTAACATCAAAAAGTTAAAGAAAACTCACCAATCGGATCTAACCTAATGGAAGTAAACGTGTGGTAAACAAAACTCATTTCAACTCATTTAAATCTCAAAACTCAATTCCAATGTTTTGATTTGGCTGTTTGTCAGATATGACAAACTTGAATCGTTTTTGAACCTGAAAACTGATTTATAAAACCCTCCGTTTTATGGATGAGCAATAGGTGGAGCTGTTGGACCATTCGATAGGTTTAAAACATCACATGAGAAGCTCTGCAATCATAAAGAGAATTTAAGAAAAGTTTAGCTTTCTTTATCTATAATACTACAGTCTGTCTGCTGGGGCTCTTTCTCACCTTTAAATATTTTATAATTATGCTTACTTTTGCAGGGTTCAGATTTGTTGTTGTATAAAGGTTTAGTAATCAGACCTCTGAACTGTTACCACTGGGTGGATTTGTATTTTTTCAACAAATGAGTCAAAGCATATTGTGAAGCTTAAATGGACTTCAAGTGGCTCCGTGTGTGAGGAAAGCAGAGGCTATGAAAGATAAGCTGCTGTTAAGTACTATGTTTCTTCAACAGACCCAAAGCAAAAAGGAAGCCCTCCAGAGTGTAATAAATCAAATACACTGGGATGGGGGGGTCTGTACAGCTCCGTATGAGCAGGTCAATGGGAGGTTCACTGGACTTAATTCGCCCTAATAGGATTACCTGTCCCAAGCTGGGATGGCCAGGCAGCACCTCATCTATTCACAGCATGCACTGTGAAGCGCTATATTTTACCATCCATGTTTGCTTTTATTAGAATCTGTGAATGTGTCACATTTTATTATCAGTAATCAGACCATCTATGGGGTAATAATTGAAAAATTTCAACTGGGTGAAATGGGGCTTCTGGATAAACTATCAGGCTGGCTCGGCCTGAAGAAGAAAGAAGTCAACATTTTGTGTTTGGGACTGGATAACAGCGGAAAAACTACCATCATCAACCAACTCAAGCCATCAAACGTAAGTTTTATGACACCGAGCGCCGACAAACAAATATTTTGAGGATTAACTGTGGCTGTTGTTGGAGAAACTAGTGAAGGTGGCCTTTGAGTTTGCAGTCCTGCTGTAAATCATTCCTAATGCCATTACAATATTTGTTGGCAAACATGCTGCAAAACGGGCCTGGCAACATCTTTATTTCACTGCAATCATTCGTTTTCAGCATCCAAATCATTTAGGTCCATTGTCAGAAGAGTGGAAACATGTTAGTCAGGTAAAGCCCTTATTATACTCATCTCTTACTTCCTTTTTGACATACTTTGGCCATTACGTGTCTGGTTTTTGTGTGTTTGCATGTGTGTGTGGTGGTGGTGCATGCAGACACAGGCACAAGAAATAGTCCCAACAATTGGCTTCAACATTGAAAAATTCAAGAGTTCAAGGTAAAGTTAAATAGGCATTTAATTCATTTAATACAAAATTTAAGAGTTATTAATAAACTTTTTCCTTGATTTCTTTGTTATTTTGCAGCTTGTCATTTACCGTCTTTGATATGTCTGGTCAGAGCAGATACAGGAGCCTCTGGGAGCATTACTACAAGTAGGAGACAGAAACACCACACACCTATGAAGTGTAAGGTTTGAAGGATCGTTATTAATCATGTTTAATTTGCAGGGAGAGCCATGCAATCATATTTGTTATCGACAGCAGCGACAAACTGAGAATGGTTGTTGCTAAAGAAGAGCTTGATACTCTTCTCAACCATGAAGGTACAACAAAACGTGATTTTTCCTGGTACTTTAGATTGACACGAACTGACTGATTACTAAAATATACAATTAGAAAGCTTGTATGAAATTTAAGATAGTAAACGCTAAAGGTGTTAAAATCAACACAAATAGGTGGAAGGGTGATGATGTCTTCGCTCATGTCTGCGTGTTTGTTTGTTTGTCCATTACCAAAATATGTTGTGAACCACTGGACGAATTTTAATGAAAATCTCAGGCATGAAAGTTGGTCTTATTGTTACATTCTTGTCCACGTTTCTCTTTCTTCTCAGATATCCAAGACAAAAAGATGCCAGTATTATTCTTTGCTAACAAGATGGACCTGCGGGATGCACTGTCTTCTGTCAGGGTCTCCCAGAAGTTGTGTTTGGAGAACATCAAAGACAAACCCTGGCACATCTGGTAATGAATCCATCACTTCAATATAGGCAACAGTAAAACTCAATTGGAATCAAGCTCTTCAAGGAAGAACATTCAAACAGAACAAAGTGACGCCCACTCTGAACATCTGAGTTTCTTCCTGAAGTCTTAAAAGGAGAGAGTAAAACATCTTTTCAACAGTCTGCTTTACTGATTTTTCCAAGTCTCTCAAGTTAAACATTAGAGAGGCAACACAGTTATTTAAATCCCTGGCTCTTGTCCATACAAATGTTTTCCTCGTTTACTAATTAGACAGATGGAAACCTAACAGATTAGGAGCTCGACAGCTTTAAACAGTCGGGGTCCAAAAAAAGTCATCAGAAAATGAAAGTAGTGCTAACGTTAAGCTGTTTGCTGGATGTTGTTTTTCAGTGCCAGCAACGCCATCAAAGGAGAAGGTCTCCAGGAAGGGCTGGACTGGCTGCAAGGTAACCTGTCTGAGTACATTTAATGTTACAAACCATACAGGGAGGAGAAAGACAATCAGGTTCAGTGTTTGAATGGCACTAGTCTATATCTTGTAAATGTTTAACTGACTCCAAATGTTTTGTTTTTCATACCCACAGAACAAATTGCACAGTAAGTACTATTATGCTGAATCATGTCAACATGTGAAGTGATGGTGGGGGTAGATTTAAATAGTTAGAGCATCCTTAAACTCACCTGTGACTAAAACTTCAGAGCTAAATCTTGTCTAAATTAGACTTCTCTGATACATATATTATAGGGTTTAGTTATTTCTGCAGTTTTGTGTTGTGGGAATTGTTTCCACCCAGTAATTCTTTATGATCACTATCTTTTTTTTTTTTTAATTCACAATTAGCTACTTTCTGAATCAAACACTCAGTAAATCATACAGTAAGAACAAGCAGAATTGGCTATAAAAAAGTATATTTTTTCCTTTTTCTCTTTGCCAGATCATATCAAAACAATGAACAAGTGAAGGCGTGATGGATATGGAGACTCTCCAGCTTTTAAGTATTCATCACTTTTGATGTTGTAGGCCTTAAGTTTTAATGTCAAACAGCCTAGCACCTTTTTTCTGTGCTACTATTAAACCTCTGGGTTTTTTTTATCTGAGGAGCTCAATTTAACAATGACAGCTGTGTAAAATAAATACTTTAAGCACTCCTGGATGAACATTTCCTCTTTTTACAAACACAAACTGAATGCTGTCCAAATATATACTGCACATGTTCACTTGTTTCTGTGTACAGTGACATTTAAACACTTTGTGTGACTGTTTTTTGTCTTTATTCTCTGGCACGTTTTATTATTTGATCCACTGAATGTACGCAGTGTCTCTTAAAAAATTAGTCATAAAGCAACATGTGAGAAACAAAACAATGATCCCCAATGTGTAATCAAAGATATATTAGAAATAGAAACTGTCAATTTATTAAACTATGCTAATTCTATAATAAGGGTATTTACACATACAGAATAAATATTAAATACGGTTTATAAAAGTTAACATCAAGAACCAGATCGCAAAATGTTAAGACAAATGTGTGTATAAATAACAATACTGTTTTAAACACTTAAATATCTCAGCTTCTTTTTAAAGGTGGATGTTAAAGTCTGTCTTTACCTCTAACATCACATCCAACACCTTCATAGAACAGGTTTCAGCGGTTAACCCCTTCATTATTGACACCGTTTACTCCCACTTCTTCCTCAGATCTACATTTTGCCACTTTCCATCGGCGTACTTCCTATTTGAGGAACATGTGGAGAAATATAGTGTGGAAGTGAACGTTGGAGTCCAGGAGGATGGACAGCGTCTGGAAAGTCTCCCTGTTCTCAAAGTGGTTTCCTGGAAACAGATGAGGGTGTTACAGACTTCTTAAAATGCTTTACCACTGTCTGAGGTTTCTCTACAGAGTTCTGAAATTAATGCACACACAAGAAACACTTTGGGAAACACAGAAAAGCTCCCTGATGTGTTTAAAAACGGTGACATTGTTGGGCTTTTAAAGAACACAAACAAAATGTATAGAGCCCAAAAATTAATATAGTACAAACATGTTTAGCTTCTTTGGTGAATTTAAGTGAGTAAAGTGGCAGGACAGTCTGGAATCAAAGCTTTCCATTGTGCTTTTACTCATCCTCTCACTATACCCTGTTATCTAATACTGGTGCTTAGAACCATCTGATTCATTTATACAAATAAATGCATGTAAATGAGGCCTTCTGGTTTTACTACTTGATATTTGCATGTGTGCAGCAAAAACAAAAAGGTCGGAGACAAATCAAGGTCTGCTGCAGGCATCTGATGCAAAAAAACACACTCACATGAGCCCAGAGTGGTTTCATTAGATAATGAGTAATAGGAGTTAAAAGTCATGCGTCTGAGCCGTCACAAACAACAGAGGCTTTCAAAACAAGCTGCGCCACATCATCAATCATTTCTCAACTGCCTCTCTAACCATGTCTATAAACACAGAGCACCACCACAGGAAATAATTTGTTTTTCGCCTTCCCCATCAAAATGTTTGACTAAATCTTCTGTTTTTAAATTACTACATTTAAAGCAGTTTATAGTCTGCATCTTAGATTTTTTTTTTTTTTTATCTTATCCGACAACGATCCAATACAAGATACTGCTGTGAGGAGTGAAGTTCT
>JAOXNZ010000188.1:7765649-7780811 GCA_028566095.1 Kryptolebias brasiliensis | reverse complement strand
CAATAGCACCAAAGCAAGATACTGAATAAAGAGCAGCGCATCCACCAAAGATGCTGCATATCCCACAATCCCCCTGTGGTTGAAATATGGTCTGGTGGTCAGTGATTTCTGGGTTCATTATATCATCTACCAAAAAGCCTTTAGTCAAATTTACCATCACTTATAATCACACGATGAATCAGAAACTAGGATTTTGAAATATTTCTTGCGGTACAGTTCTGTTAAATGTAAATTAAATGTAATTTATTTACTGACATGTCAGAGCACAGTGCAGTGTTTACAGTCTTTTCTTTTGCAGATGTTTGAAAAGTGCAGAATTATTATGAATGTATCTTGTTTATCAGATGGAAAGCTTAGCTTTAGTCCAGACATAAAGCACAATGTGAATTAATGAAACTGACAGATTTGATTAAACATTTAATTTGTCTCAAGCATTCCTTAAACAGTCTGTTGCTAAGTGGCAAGTGGAGGTATGCTCTCGTTAAAAGCATAATATCACTCCCAGCGGACTCTATAAACAGCCTCCAGACTGAGTCGTGCTTTAAAACTGTGTCTCCACCAAAGAGGAAACCAGTCTGTTGTGTCTAATGAGAGTTTTGTTCCAAACGTAAAGGCAGCTGATATCTGAGAGGCATCGTGTTTGCCTTCACAGAGTTGTTCAAGCGACCTCCAGAAATGAATATTGAAGATGTGCCTCTGTGTGGGGGGGTGTGTGTGTGGGTGTGTGTGTGTGTGTGGGTGTGTGTGTGTGTGTGTGTGTTTAGAACCTGCAGATAGATTACGACAAGCAAACCGAGCAACTGGATAGGGAGCAAGAGAAGGTGGAGGCGGCGGAGAGACAGATTGCTGAGCTGACCAAACGACTCAGCAGTGCTGTCACACAGGTAACTGGGATACACACTCAGTCACACACACACATACACACATTACAGCAAGCCAACAGACAAAATGCTCTCAGCATCCAGTAAATCTTAGCAGTGAGACTTTACCCAGCAATGCTTATAGCATAACTCAGTTTCCATGTGATTTACAGGGAGTCGTTCTAGCCAGCGACACTTTACCCAGATAAATCTGGCAGGCGGGAGCCCACAAATAGCCCATCAGATGTGACTGGGTGAGCAAGGGAGAAATTGTTTTTATATATATACTCCTTTCACCAAAGCTCATAACTGTCTCTTTCCAATGAGAGAACAGGCAGGTAAATGGAGCGGGGTATAGCCTCCATCTGTTGTGTGCAAGTGCATTTTCTCAGGCGCAGTTTTATTCTCATAAGCGCTCATGGTTCTCGGGGGGGGCATGCACACTGAAGCTAGTTAGGGATCTCAGACTACATCCCAACGTTTACCCATCATGCAGTCGGTGTTTGGCTGACAGCTGATTGGAGAGAGCTGCTGCCGATGCCAGTCGAGTATTCTGTCTAGAGAAAAGCCCACAGAGCCTGCCGCTGTCAGATTCACATGGATGGTTTTCAGAAGCGTCACGTGTGTTTTGAGCTGCTTTGGTACATTTGTCTACAAGCACATTTTCTCCAGAAAACCTTGCCAAAGAAAGAAATGAAACAATCCCTTTTCTTTCTGTTATGTTTGATTATATCATTTGATTGATTTAGTTATTCTTCCTGACAGGTGGCTGTCTCAGGTTTAGGTTAATCTGTTTTTTGTTTGTTTGTTTGTTTTACACTTTTGCAGAAGGAAGCACTGAGCAGTGAGAAGGAAGATCTGTTGGCTGGTTTGGAGACGACGAGGAGCACAGTGAGGCAGCTGGAGGCCAAGAACCAGGAGCTGCAGAAACAGCTAGCAAGTCTGGACAAAGACCTTTTGGTTGAGAGAGCAATGAAAGAACAAAAGCTCAAGGTAGACAATATAAAGGTTTAATTTATAACTCCTAGATGTGCACTTATATTACACTTATTTCACATGATTGAAGCTGAAAGAACTCTTTTGTTTTCTTGCCTCAATAGGAATTGTCATCTGCCACGAAGGAGGTGGAGGAGCTGACAGCACAGCTCCGCAAGCAGCAGCAGCAGTCTCAGCAGACCGCTCAAGAGCTGGAGCAGCTTCGCAAGGTACCCAAACACACGAGTGCTTCTCAGACTTTAGTGCGTCTCAGAGGGCCTAGACTCTGAGCCGGTGATGGCTGGCCTGAAGCCACAGTGGCACCTCACAGAGAAGGAAGGAGCAGCTTTAGCCCACAGAAAAGGATCTGCTGCTACTTTTCCATTAGTGGAGACCTACATGTTACAGAGGTGTATGTGAATGCTGCCCGGAGGTCTGGCTTTGTCTTGTGTCCACTTTACTAATTCATCCAGAGAAACAGAAACGTTGAGGCTGATTCCTGTGGGGATTTTTAGAAGAATGGTACATGGCGTGCTGCTTATTTTTGTGTCAAAGATCGCAAAAAATTATATTTAAGAGCTGTATGTTGAAACATTCTAAAGAAGTTAGAAACAGAAACAGAGGCAGCTTAGGCTATGCTCATAGTCCGGCACATAAAACACCTAAACATCCCCAGAATGGGATCAGCTCTCAGTGAAACGTCCTGAAACTCAACACCGCACTTAATCTGTTCCCAGTCAATTCACCTTAGGAAAAATTGTCAGATTTGTTTTGGTTTGGTTCTTCAAACACCTGGCACAAGATAACCAAATAGATGATTGTATTTTGAACAATTTGATCATTAATCACACTTTTCTTTAAGTTTTCCCAGCTTACAGGGAGGTTTTATCTCTCCTCACTGTCATGGTACAATATGTTTGCCACTAGGAGGCACAGCAGAACTCCCTGCTGGACATGGAGATAGCCGACTACGAACGTCTGGTGAAAGAACTCAACGGCAGACTCACTGAGAAAGACGAATATGTGGAGGAGTTACAAGCTAAGACAGGCACCCTCACTCAGAAGCAGGAGATGCTTAAGCAGGAAACTGGTACGAATTGCATGTTCTATTGTAAATTGTTTTTCCTGTAAACAAAGCGTTATTCAAGGAGCAGTGCACATTTACACCTAGTTTTTGTCACATGTAATAATTCTAAAGTTAATCACACTGTTGCACGACTCCACAGTTAAGTCCAAATTTGTTTCCCATATAAGAGAAAATAAAAGTAATATATTTATTAAAGGATTTAGAAGCTGCAGATTCCTAATTAATCTGTCTGCATCTTACATTTGGAAACATTTTATATATATGTTTTTATAATTCCATCATTCAACACAATCACGCTGTGTAATGGTGGCAAAATGACAGATCACAGTATGAATATTGTTGAATCTTTCTGTGTTGAATTTGTCTCACTGCCCGTGTGCACGTGTCTGATATTATGTGCGTCTCCAGAGGCTTTGAAGTCCCAGCTGGACCAGGAGGGAGAAAAAACCATGAAGATGAAACAGCTGCTGGTAAAGACCAAGAAAGACTTGGCGGATGCTAAGAAACAGGTCTGTGTGTATGTTTTTTGTTGCATCCCATAGGATTCCCTATTACTGTGCAACATTTCTGCCTGATTAATGTGAATAGTGTTAAGCAGTCATGTGAGGAAGGCCTTGAAGATATTGGAAACCGTTGATCATTTGTCTGTGTTGACAGTCTTTCATATATGGGTGTGCGTGTGTGTGTTCGTTCATTTATTTATTATTTATTAACCTTTATTTAACCATACATGCAGGAAAGCTCCCTGATGATGGTGCAGGCATCTCTGAAAGGAGAACTGGAGGCTAACCAACAGCAGCTCGAAAGCTCGAAGGTAACAAACTGAGAACGCCTCAGAAATAAACTCCTCTGTGCTTATACTCTTAATTAAAATATAGAACATGGCATATTAAGATTCTGCTCATACACAGGGCACATATTGACATGTCTGGATTTGTGTGTTTAGATTGAGGTGTGTGACCTGACCGCCGAGCGCCATCTTCTGCAGGAGCAGATGAAGTCTGCGCTGGAGCAGCAACAAAGAACCAGCAGCTCCCTGCAGCAACGTATCCACAATCTGCAGCAGGAAAGAGACACTGCTAAGGTAGTCATGTTGATTTTTTTCTTCTTTTAACTTTTTTTTTTCATGTTTAACTCAAAATATTTTATCCAACATCTCAGTTGGGAAGGAATAATGGTGGTGGATTTCTTAAAAAAACAACAACAACACAACCAGTAATGTTTTTGGTGCTGAAGCTAAATAAGACATGTTTTTTGGGAAATTATCGTCTCATACTCACTAGACATGATTGATAAATGGCATTGCAAGTAATGACTGTTTTCATTATTTATCCCTCAATTATTTTTAATTAACTCTTAAATCTTTACAATGTCGACAGTGTTTCCAAAAGGACATCTGTCATGTTCCAAGTGCTCAAGGTGACAGCTGCTAATAGCCTGTTTGTATGACGATCGATTCAAATTAAAAACTAAAAGTTGAATTTAGATTAAAGGGACAGTGGGATTTTGTTGTGTGAGGTTCCTATGAGCAAATCAGTGTTTTACTTGCAGAAAACAGCAGTTTGGACTTGAATCCAGTTATGTTTTTGATTGAATATTGTGTAAGATGTAAAGTTTTTACTCAAGGTTTTGACACACTTTAGTAAACTGATGGTTTGTCTCAGTGACTGAAACTGTTGTCTGCAATTAATTATCTTCTGTATTAGGAAGTTGAACAGATGATATTTTTAAACTGTTCATAGGAAATCAATTGAAGAGGGTTTTCTCTCAGCTGAGACAAATAATCACAATTCCAAGAACAAAGATGATGAATGATGATTTTTCAGGACGTACTAACATCTGACATACCTGCTGGCTCCTATCAGTGGAGGGGTCAAGGTTTTCCATCATGCTCAGGAGATATTTATGACTCTCTGTGATTGAGTGCTCTACAGGTTCAACTTAACTGTGAAGAATAAAACATGGTTGACTCTAAAAATGTGCAAATTCATGACCTACAACTGCAGTGAGATTTCTGCTGTGGCATTTATTGCATGTCTCTGCTCTGTGTGTTAATTCCAGGCTGAGCTTATGACGACAACAAGCGAGTTTGAGAGTTACAAGGTGCGCGTCCACAACGTCCTGAAACAGCAGAAGAACAAAACCAGTGCTCAGAGTGAGTCAGACTCCGGTAAACTAGAGAGGTGAGAGCAACATGCGAGCATCGAGAAACTGCAATAAGAAAACATGACGGTAAACTTTCACCCTGTTAAATACACATAATCTGCAGTTTATGGTGATATACCTGTGGTGTTGTTTCACCTTTTTTCTTCAATTTGAGCCTATTTGCATTTTTATTGGGAGTAAGAACTAAATTCTACAGTTATTAATAAATAAGAATACTATTTTAGATATTTATTGTCACACTTTCAGACATCATAAAAGCTGCATCACAAAACATTTTGGGGTACAATTTACCACCAAATGTGAACAGAGGTGTCAGAGCTGACCACTTGCACTCAAATTACCCTAAACGAGTTTGTGACGGATTCACAACAACCAATCTGAACAGCCTCTAAAGTTATTAAGAACATGTGATGTGTTTTGCAGGGAGCAGTTGTCGTCTCAGGCTGAACAGCTGAGGATCAGACTGGCAGAGAGTCAGCAGAGCCTTCAGAGCAGCACAGCAGAACTGCAGCAACTCCAGACCGAACACGACACTCTGCTGGAGAGACACAATAAAATCCTTCAGGAAAGCGTGACCAAAGAGGCTGAGCTCCGGGAGAGGTGGCTTTATTCTTTTTGTTTGCTTGCTTTTTAATTCTATCGTGTCTGAAGTTTGTTTTGCTACTATTTTGTTGACATATTGTATGTTTTTTTTACTTTGTGCCTCTCTGTTACTTTTCCATCTCTGATTTTCAGCTCATTAAGCAGCTTGTAAATGTTTCCTTTCGCTCTTGTCTCTGCCTCCAGGCTTTTGTCGCTGCAGTCGGAGAATGTGGCCCTGCGGTCTGACCTGTCCCAGGCTCAGACGGATCTGTCTTCCCAGGTCGAGGCCCAGCGGCAGACCTACAGGGAGCAGCTGAGGAAGCTGCAGGACGACCACCGGGCCACTGTGGAGACCCTGCAGGGACAACTGACCCGAGTCGAGGAGCAACTCTTCAACCTGCAGAGCCAGAACAGTAAGCTTAAAGGGGAACTGTAAGCTTTAGCAGACCTGAACACGAAGCATCTCTCATAACAGGCAACATAACAGCTCCAGACTTGTTCCTGTCTGAGGTCTAAATAAACAACAAAATGATCCAGAAAGAAATATAAAGCTAGTAAGACAGCAGTAATTCCAAAGGGGATCATATAAAGAGATCCTTCAGAGCATCAAGTAGTTTTCAGTGTTGATGTTTCCTGTCTTGTTTGCTCCTCCACTCATTGAGAAGAATGATGTGAGACAGGAAGAAAACAGGGTATGGGGTATCTGTGTGTTTATGAGAGGAGCAGCTCTGCAAGCTCATTCATCACCTCCCACACAGCTGCCCTCCAGAGTCAAACAGCAAAAGCACAGAGTAATGACTAGGAAAGGCAAGTGTGTGTGTCTGGGCTTCTTCTCTGTCACGTCAGCATGGCCAGGTGTTGGCAAGTCTCCTCAGCCATGTTCCCGCCTCACAGTGTGGCAGGCAAACGGCTCCCTGTGGCATCTGGAAGGACTCATCATTAGTGGCTCATACATGGACACCAGGATCATCGATTTGTGTGTGGGGCGCAATATTCCTGTCTTTAAGGTCATATTTGGCCCATTTCATCGCTATATTTAATAATCCCTAAAATGCAATTTGATTTAGCATCTGTGTGTTTTGCAGAAGGGTCATAAAACTACTGGCCTCATTTTCTTTTTTTCTATAAATCTGATGTGTCAAACTGTGACACAGATTTGTGTTTATTGTCATGCTCCTTCTAATTTATTCTTTATTTGACTTTTTAAGCTGCACATAAACATAATTACATTTAATTTTAGATCAAATCCTTTAAAACTTTAAAGCTAGAAGATGCGGTGGTTTATCCAATATTTAGTATCCTAATTTTCCTCTTATTTAAATTCTTATTTTCTCATTTCAGTAAACCTTTTAGTAGAGCTTGATGTGCCAATAAACTGTATCCAAGTGATCCTTTTTTAACAGCAACACTTCTCACATATTTCCATTGGAAAAAACAAAGGAAAGTTATGCCTTGTTTCATGAGCAGGATAAGAAATAGGTTGTTTCTTTCTGTTGTTTTTAAGTGTTTGTGTATAAGTCTGGCCGGATGAGCTCAGCTTACCTGTTCTAACGAGGCCCTCTACTGGCCTAACTTTATATGACCATTACTGAGAGGAGGGAACATGAGGGGAATGGTTGGGTCTGCTTTCTTGATGCTGTCATAACTTTATGAATCAAAATCTTGTCTGGAGCCCCCTCATGTCACAGTTTAGTAGAATACAAACTACCAGCTAATAGGAATCAGTTGTTCTGGTTGGCATTTGTATAAGCTTAAAAGAATCCATAAAAGCTTTTTTTTTTAATAGGCATACAAAGATTGTTATAGCTTGTTTTACTTCTTGGATAAAATATGTCACTCAAAGGTTTTAATGCTATACAAGGTGCTTTAAATTTATCCTAATAAAATAAGCACATTATTAGTTTTTAACTGTTAAATACACTGTAGATATTCCTTTTTTAAAAGCTTATATAAACGCACACTAAATGAAATGCAAACTTTAACATGTATGTATTGCCATGACCTCAATAGGTAATTTTCTTTCTTCCTTTGTTAAACTCAGACTCAGTCCTGTTCCAGTCCAGTCGTAAGCCTGTCCTGGCCTCAGACCTTCATCGCAGAAACATCGATCAGAACCAAACGGGGTTGGGAATAGCGGCTTTCAGCGACCTGCAGTCTATGGCCAGGGAGGAGGGAGAGGGCATGGAGACCACGGAGAACGAGAAATCCTCCCCAGCTCTTACACCCCTGCCCTCTCTGGAACAGCTGCTCACAGCCCCAGACCCCAAACAAGGTGTGTTTGAAACAACAGGTGCATTTATAACATTAATTAAGTTTATTAAAACCATTAGATATTTAACTTGTTCAGCAAAAGGCTACAGCTACACAGTTATCTTAATCCAAACATTGTTTAGGTATAAAAATATGATTTTTATAGTAAAAATAGCACATTTTTAATGTCATTTGGCAGAAGTGTACATTGTAAAATTCCACATACACCTTAATAATAAATTGTATTGTTTTAAGGCAGGCTTTTAACTTGCATGTGGCTTCGGTTGCATCTCTAGAGCCTTTTGTGTGGACAGTGGAACCAACCAATGAAGAGCTATCTGAAAAGCTGAGCACGGCCACTCGCAGCATGGAGCACATGAACAGCCTCCTGCATGAAACTGAGGCCACCAACGCTGTTCTCATGGAGCAGATCACCGTACGTATAAACATTTGAGTCTACGTTACAAACACCTGATTATAGCCCGTCTCCCAAAGGCGAACAGTGGTTTTGTGCATGTTTGTTTGTGACCAAAATCTGAATTACGAGACAGATTTTGTTGGAACTTGCAGGAAGTAATGACTGGATGTACATCTACAACTGATTAAATTCTGACTCAACCTGATCCAAGATGGCTGCCACAGCTAACGCACCTTGAAAGACACAGTTTTACAGATATTGAGTTAAAATTTGGTGTGGTAGAAGCTGAGACTGATCCGCCAACACACATTCTGATCACTACTGTATTGCACAAGATCTTTACCTCATGAACCACTGGATGGATTTTAGGCATTTAATTATAAATGCTAAATCATTCAAAAGGTCACTTTTTGTCAATTTAAATATGACTTTTATAATGTGTGTATTGCTAAACAGATGCCAGCACCTTGGTCGTGTTTATAACAAACTCAAATGAGCCCAAATTTGATTTCAAATATTTAATTTGCTTTAAGGAAAATAACCAAAAACCAAGTAGGAGGAAGAGTGGAGTCTGTAACAGTTTGTTCAGCTCTATAACCACATATTAAATTGATCTGTAGGCTCCCACAGTGACGTCAAACAGCCTGGCGTTGTTCACAGTCCCTTCTTTGTCCAGAAGAAAGTAGAGTCTGTATCCCTTGATTCTGAGTGGGATGAAGGAGGGAGATTCCTGTCTGTGGGCATGGCAGGCCACCTGGGACAGAGGGACTGTCATGGTTCTGCCTCGGCCTGGACCCAGAGGGGACTGTGTGCAAACTGTCACCATCCTGCCGCCCTTATGTAGGACCACCTTACTGACAGAGCGCCGGCCAAACAGAGCTCCGAGCCCGATAATCCCCGCTCCTATAATCAGGCACCCCAGCGTGAAGCCGTACCTCCACGAGTTTGAGCCCAAGTTCATCTCGAAACTCCACATCCCGGCCAGTCCCGTGGTGGTGGGCGCCCTGGCTCTCCCCTTAGCTCCGCCCGTGTCTTTGAGCTCGGTGTAGGCGAAGTGAGACAGATACGTCCAGAAGATGAACTGTCCTCCGCAGAAGGCCGAGAGAAACCGGAAGAAGCGGGTTCTGTCGTGCTCGAACAAGGTGACATCTCTGGATGGCTGGGTGGAGGTACAGAAACTGCGGCCGGTCTGGACAGATCTCCCGAAACCACTAATGACCCGGGTGGACACGCTGCCGGTCGGTGAAGCCTCCGCCGACCTCGATGCGAAGAGTCGAACTTTCTGCTGGATGTTACCGAGTTGAAAATGGCCGGAGTACCGCTCCAGAGCTCCGCAGAGAAGGCGCTCAAACCCCATATCTCGCTATAAAAATCTTCCCAACGCTATGTGACGACCAAATACGACGGCCCAGAGACATAAACTAAGTTATAATTCGCGTTTTAAACGTTAATTTCCTCCCCGGTAGACTTCTCCGTGAGAGGGCGCCGCCATGTTTGTAATGCTGTGAGATCTCGCGAGAAAAACGTAACGAGATTTGGGGGAAAAACGAAGGAATCACAAAATTGTTTTTATTTCAGTAAATAAAAACGCTTCACAGCTACATTGTTTATAATAACCATTCACCTAAAGTCTTAGAACAGTTCTCAGGCTACAAATTTACGGGTAATTTATGCATAAAAATAAACAGCTTAGACTTTAAGAGTGTTAATCATTATTTGTTAAATACATTGTTCGTTTGCATTTTTTCTGTTTGTACATTCAACTAGTCCAAGGTATGATTATCATGTTACAGTTCTGGTTTTTCCTGTCAACCCTTTGTATTTCCAGATAATCTTTTCTGCAGTTAGATAACCTAAAATCATAGCTTGCCTTTCCCAAAAATATTCTTGTAATCTAAACTTTTCAAAAAATCACTTTAGTCATTTACTTTTTATTTCCCACTGACTTGTCCTTAATATTCTGAATGCTATGTGTGCTAAATGGTTTATTTTTTCTACCTGCCAGCTGTTGAAGAGCGAAGTGAGACGTTTAGAGCGAAACCATGAGCGGGAGAAGAGCGTGGCCAACCTGGAGTACCTGAAGAACGTCCTGCTGCAGTTCATCTTCCTGCGTTCTGGCAGCGAGAGGCAGGCGCTGCTGCCCGTCATTCACACCATGTTGCAGCTCAGTCCAGAGGAGAAGAGTAAACTGGCTGCTATTGCACAAGGTACATCATAAGGATATTTAGTGTCATAAATTATAATTATAATAGTAAAACTATGGAAATGTTTTGTATTTATCTTTGATTAAGTGCATGCACACACAAAGTATCTGATTGCATACAGACCTCAAACTGCATATCCTGTGATTATTGATTTTACTTCCCAAAGTTGATCCAGTTTTCTTTTTCTTTTTTTTTAATCAATTTATCTTCAGGTGAGGAGGAGGGAAGCGGGTCTCGGGGCTCCGGCTGGACCTCCTACCTCCACAGCTGGTCTGGGATCAGATAGTCTTGGTGACCAACCAGATCATCATAAAACACTGGGAACACTTTGAAGTGACATTACTGAAGCCTTTGCTATGAAATTCAGTCACAGAGACGATGTACGTTAGTGAAACTGGGGCATTAATGATATTATTAGGACCAGAACGGGACCAGAGAATGTATGAGAGGAGAGCGGGTTTTTGGTAGAGAGAATGGAAACTAAAACCTTTGAATCTGAAGTGCAAAAGGTACTCAAGTCTCTTACTGATTTCTGTCTTTTGTTAGTTTTATTATTACTCTGATGATGATATTAATACAACATGTACTGGACACTTGAAGGTTATAAGGTTTTATAGGGCACCTGAAGTAAAATAATATGCATGTATTGAATTACATTTCCAGCTTTTTAATGAGAAACATGTTGTGCACAGATGTCAAATTATGAGATTACGGGTTAATTAAGGGACATGGAATCTAAGCTGTGGGAAGTGGGGGTCCTGAGGGTGCTACAGCAACCCCTAACAGGTAGCAAGAAGTAACGTCAAAAGTAAAAAAGTAATGAATGAATGAGTAAACAAAAAAAAAACCTGCATAGAGTGTTATGTAAGTTTATAATCCAGCTGTATTTTTATGATAATGGGGGAATCTAGGTTCCTGTTTGTTTAGGGTTCTACAGTTTTCCCTCACGTTACACGTTCCCACAGCACCCCTAATGTAAAACACGCTCCCATGGCTACGCATGAAATTAGCTGAAGGTTCTTGTCAGATGTTTGCCTCTTTTGCAGAAAGATTGGACCTTTTGGCCTGGGTTCTGTGTAGCGCAGGACATTTTACTGACTTTACTGGTTATTTTGTTACGTATCACATTTCCAGCTTCAGAGACAGTTGAATGTGTTTCTCTACCTTTGAGGCACCAATTTTGCCTTTCATTTGTGGCAGTGCAAACATGCATATGACATAAGTTTGATACATAAATCATCTCTAATTTTAAGTTTTTACAAGCTTTTGTCTGGAAGGTTAAATTAAAATGCCTTAATGCCACAAACAGTGGTAAACGTTGTGTTACATATGTTTGATTTAAATTGGTTAATGGGCTAAAACCTAATGAACCATCAGTGGAGCCTGTTTGTCAGAACCTCACTGTAATTGCAAATAATTTTCTGTAGATTTCTGACCAACATACCGCACAGATCGTTATGGCGTTTATTCTTCTTTCGGTTTGGTTTGGCAGTAGTTCACCAACGTCTCACATTTTGTTCTCGTTTTGATCTGTTGCACCTGAAAGCGACGTATGTTTTTTTTTTATGACTTTAATATCAATGTTTTTTTAGTGGATGAGGGAAGGTGCCTATGACAGCGGGGACATCTGCCCTCCTGAGGTGTCTCTGAGCAACCCCACCCGTCACGTCTTTGGATGACGTTTTTGTTGTTTTTCCGTGACCCCTGACTTCACTGTGGGGTTGGGGAAAAACATCCCAGCCTCCTTTCTTTTTCCCTCTCTGCCAAACTTTGCTCGTTCTTTTTCTCGTTCCACCGGCAGCTTTTTGTATTTCATCCTCCACGAGTGAATGTACTTTTACCTAAGCTTTTATGTTTGTGATGGCTGCTATCATCAGAAGCTATGAGAGATTATAATAACTGTAAAATCTGATGTGTAAGAATCCTGCCACGGTTCTCTGTATGTACGGTAAGTGATTACAAACAAAATTAAAGTAAACAAGGTTGAGAGTGATCACAATACTTTGTGTTAAGTTGTGTTTTTTTTCTTTCTAGTCATCGTATTAAAAATGTGCCAGATTTTAAAGGGTGCCGGTGCAGCTACTGCCCAAATTTCTAACATAACATTTTGATTATCTAAGGTAAAAAAAAATGCCATTGTTTTGATGTATGAAGTGTGAAAAGAACCCAAGAGCTAAAGAAACGTTAAAGCTGCTGCCAGAGCCTCGCTATGGTCACAACGGTAACCACACACTTGTCTATCACTCCCTGACTGCTAAGTGAACGAGAAGCAGACTGGAAAAATGAGCTTCAAACAGTCTCTACAGTCTTTTATGTAGGAAATATGACCAGTAAAAAAAGACCCTTCACTTCCTGTTTTGAAGAGAAAATTCTGAGATACAATCAAAGTCTGAATGTTTGAGTGTGAAAACTTTGAACTCTGAGGGGATTTTAAAGAAAACCACAAGTCCTAAAGCACTAAGAGCCACACAAGGTGAAAGAAGACAAAAATGTCTACACGTTGATGTATAAATTGTACTAAAAATGATTGTGGGTGTAAAATAAGTTTGCGAAGGTTTTGACATTTTTAAACAGCTCAAAAGTTAAAAGTGACATCAACTGTCCATTAAACATTTTGTTTAAAAACCTGTAAAAATCATAAAACTTAAACTGTGATTGTGTATAAAAACCATTAAAGATATCAGTGCCCTTTTCCACACGTCAAGTCCAACTTTCTGTGACCCGTTTAAATTTTAAATGATGTTTCTACTGTGACTGCTGCTAAAAGTCATAACATTATTCCTCGATTTAGCCACTTGTTTTGGTCTGATTTGCAGGATTAAAAATTTAAAAGAATAGTAATGAGGCTATTTGGCACATTTAATTAAAATTCTTCTCAAGACCAAAAGCACCTTAAATATACAGATTTTGCAGCTGTTTAAAACTAGTTACTCTAGTTACTACAGTAAAGAATGAAGCAGATGAAATGTTAGGGTCATGACTGTTCTGCAGTGGATGGAAAGTCTTCATCTTTCTTAAAGGAGGGAAGAGGATATAGGGGGCTGCCTTTTAAGGGAGTAAATGTGGTTCTGGTTTCATGACGTATTCAGGGGAGGAATCATAATAGCTACTGTATACTGGACATAAAGGTAAACATGCCATTATTTCTCCCTGAGGAGCAGCAGCATCATTAACTCCTTGCTGTCCTGTTTTAGTTTGTTTGCTGCTTTATTTAAACTGTTTACATGCATCTGTGAAGTTTATTATAAAGCTCTTGCTTCTGGTTGTAGTACCCACCCGCCATGTTGAACTTCTGTGGAGTTTTTTTTTTTTTTCCAAGTGGTCAAAAAGTAGAAAAGAGTCAGATTTTCCATCCACTCAGAAGAGAAGCAGCTGATTCAGGAGAAGATGCACAAACTGCTGAGAGTCTAACAACAGACGTGTTGACTCACAAGAAGACTCTGTGGTGACTTCCCAGGGTGGGTCTTTTTGTTTCCTGTCAAAAACTATGAAACTAATTCAGTAAAACAGGAGGCTGAACTAAAAGCTGAAACAGCCGCACAGAAACACTGAATCCTCTGGGCTTCAAAATAAAAGCACTCAGCAACAACAAATCAGAACATCTTTATTGAGAGTCTGAAGTGACTACCAAGTTAAAACTAATAAAAACAATACACCCACCCTGTTGTTTGGGGCGTTTTAGATGTTTCTGTTCCTGTATCTAATTGATTTTGCTGCTGCTTTGTTTATTTGACCCTCTGACATCTTCTGAACGTAACACAGCAAATGAAACAACAAATCCTTTAAAAGTCATGTTTTTTTTTAGATTAGACTTAATGAAGTTCTAATTAATCATTAAAAACTAAAGAAAAACAGATTTGAAAGTTTTCAGGGTTGGAAACTGGTGGCTTAATATAGTTGTTGGTGGGTAATGTCACTTAATTTCAAAATCTTAGATTAGGGATATAAAAAGCATCAATTGTCTACACCAGAGGTCAGCCACCTTTCTGGAGCTTTGACCAACATTATCTTGGAAGTGACACAACAAATTCAAATTTTGATCAAAACTGAATAAAATTTGAAGTAAATGGAGGTCTTTGCCTTTCGGAGAGGACATTTATAAAGTCACATTTAAATATCCAACAAACTAGCCTGTTTTGTTTCAAAGAGGGACACTTTTATAAACTTTCCACAAATATAAAAAGCATAGTTGTCTTTAGATTTGATCAAAGGTGGTTCACGCAATAAAAAATGTAATATATTGTTTTTTTTTCTTTGTTCTAACATGTAAAACAACAACAAAACAATAGTTGTCAGCAGTCTATTATAGATCAATAATTTCACAATATTACAAACTATAGTTTTTACATGAAGTATTGATAAAAAACACTGAGTTATCTTCAGTTCATTTTGGATTTTAAGATTTTATGTAAATAGGCTATGACTTAATACCTATTCTTTTTATTTAATTTTTTATTTTTATTTCAAAGACATCTCTCCAGCTTTGTTTCAAGCTGAAGTTGAAGCACCGCCTTAAACAACAGGACCAATTTCACCCCAGACTAGATCTGCACCCTGCTGGACCTCTGCCTTTCAACAACTTATTTCAAGTATAATGACAGTTTTTACAGACAGAAGCAT
>JAOXNZ010000188.1:7749616-7760760 GCA_028566095.1 Kryptolebias brasiliensis | reverse complement strand
GTGTGTGGTGATGATGAGGAGGCGGCATCATTGGATGTGATTACATCAGCAGTTTTCTCTGCACATTTATAACAACTCAAAACTATGCTCCAAAACCAGCACTGGCTTATAAACTGTCAAACCTTTTTTAGACACCCAACTTTTGCTTTTGATAACATCACTTTAAACATACAGTTTTATTTTCTTTTAGTTTGAAGAGGATCATATAAATAGACCTTTTTGCACGAAGCAGAATGTAGAAAGAGATTCCTACTGACCCGGAGTTACTGTGACGCTGCAGCAGCTGCTCCTGGATCTGAAGCTGATGTTAAAGTTCAGCGTTCACACTCTGCGCTCGTGTCTGTGAGCCGGCTTGTGTTGTTGTAAAACGCAAGTGGAATTTTGAACAGGTCAAGGCAAGTACATGAAGGTGGTTTTGTGTGATGGGCATGTACCTGTCAGTACATATCAAGGTGTTAACACCTCTACCCATCGATTCTGGTGAATTCTTTTGATATGTGTTGGGCAGAGTCAGTATGGTTAACCACAAGAACACAATCATGGGTCATTGAGTTTCAGTGGCCTTTTCTTTCCTCTATAGAGACGTTTTTGTCTGAAAAACTTGGTACAATGTGTAAAATTGAAATTAAAACATGATGTAATGAATTGCAAATTGCATAAACCCCGTTTTTGTATTCACAGTAGAAGATGGCAAACATTTCAAATGTTGAATAAACTAAATTTGAATTTTATAGGTGCAACGCATCTCCAAAACGTTGGGACATGGGCGGCTAAAGGCTGTAAAAGTTAAGTGGTACAAATAAGAAACATCTGAAGGAGCATTTAGCAACTAATTAGGTTAACAAAAGAGTATTTTAGAGAGTCTGAATCACTCAGAAGTAAAGATAGACAGAGGTTCATCAGTCTGTGAAAACTGTTTAAAAAAAGTGGAACACTTTCAGAATGAAAGAATGGGACACCATTCCCTCCAAAACCTCCAGCAGCTGCTCTCTTCAGGTCCTAGACGTTACAGACTGTTGTTAAAAGAAGAGGAGATGCTTCACAGAGGGAAACATGGTCCTGGACCAACATCTGTGAGATATGTTGCTTCCATAAAATTCAAAAGTACCTCATTTTCCCCAGAAAATGGTACGATTTCTCAGTTTCAACATTTGCTATGTTTACTAATTTTCATTGTGAATAAAACAGGGTTATTCTGTTTTTCATTTACATTTTACACAACAATCCAACTTTTTTTAAACTGGGGTTGTAATATTTGAAAATCGAAGATTGTCTTGGTTTAGGCTGAACAATTTATCTTAAAAGATTTACAAGAACTTCTGTTCAACTAAGTGCTATATGGTGTCATCATCATACGTACCCATGATGTAATGACAAAATTAGACTCATCGCACATGAATGCACACAAGTGGAGCAGCAGGCAGGTATTGAAGAACCTGGGGAGCAGTAAGAGATTAGGTGTTTTGCTCAAGGGCACTGGGACATTTAGGGGAATCGAACCCCCAGCTTTCCATTCCCAAGACAACTGCCCTACTACTGCGCCACTACTGCGCCACAGCCGCCTATTACCATCTGTTGTCTGTTTACATTTGTTCAGCTGTCTTTTACATTTTTCTTTTCTTTCTTTTTTTTTTTTGCTTCGAAAACATCTCAGTGCTTTCAGTTTGGGGTGTCCTGAGAGGCGACTGTCCAGGTCTGGAAAAGTGGATTTGTTGTGTTTAGGGTCAGTCAGAGAGGAGCACTTGTTCCCACATAATGCTGGAATGAATTATTCATAGACTGACATTTTTGTATTTCAATAGTTTTTTTGTCTCTGCTGAGAAGTAATTTCAGTTTACGAAAGAAGAGCTCAAATCCAATCCAAGAGTCTGAAACTGGAATCTGCTGATGGCTGGTTCTTTTTCTACGGTTTGTTTTCCGTCACTTGTTTTTATTTTTAAAAGAATAATGTAGTAGGGAAAAGAAGGAGGCAACAAATATGCTCCTCTCTTCTGTTGCCCTTTACCTGCTCCAGGAGGGGGAGGAGGAGCGAGAAGGTGTTCATGCTGTGAGACCACACCTCTGTCTGTCCTCCCTCAAAGGTGTGAGCCCTGGGGGTGTGTTTGAAAGAGGACAAGAGCCACACAGAACCTAACATTTTCAAACTTGGATCCTAGACTTTCTTTGGAGTGTGTACTGTGTCCAGAGTGTTTTCAGCTCACGAGAAGTAGGAAAGGAAGGAAGGGAGAGGGCGATGAAGTCTTTGAGGCTGAAAGAGTTGTCAAACTCTGACTTGTACAGACGAAGACTGGAGAGACCAGACAGTTATGGAAATCTGGCAACAGACGGCCTCAGGTGAGTGGAGGCTTTTACGAAGCATTTTTAATTTCCTGTTAACAGTTTGATAAGATTATTTGAGAAAAGCTCCATTTATCCTACTATGGCACTGTTGTTGATTTGATATTTTATGATATTTTAAATGCGGAGTTGAACTAAATGTAGTCTGTGAAGCTCATTTCCATCCAAATAGTTTTAAACAACTATGTAAATGAACCCAAATGTTTTGCCTTACTAAAGGCTGTCACAGAGGCTGGAGTATTTTTTTCAGTTGTTTCTAGGTGTGTTTGATCAGCTGAAGAATTGTTCCTCCATCTCTAAGTTAAATATTTTCCTGTTATTTTACTGTTTTTCCTTCCAGAGATTGGTTAAAAATACATTATGTGGTACCCTCTGACCTTTAGACCGGGTGTGATTAGATTACCATTAGATTTACACCATCTCACAAAACAAATAAGGGAAGTTTTGCCGATGTTACCAGAGAACCACATCATTACCAAATCATCTCTGACTATAAGTCTCTACCTGTCTGTCTTGTGTTGACAAGACCAGATAAGGGAAAATGTGCTGGAGAGTTTGTTAAATACTGCAACAGATGGCTGACTTACTCCAAGTTGAGTGATCATCAACAAACGTTTGCCAGTTTGGTTTCACAATATGATAAGATCAGCTTCTTGCTGATGTTCTTTTTTTTGTCAAACACCCTCTCTTTCACCACACCTCAGTGTGTGTGTGTGTGTGATCCTCAAGAGGTTAGAGGAATGTGGTAAATGTGAGGAATGTGGACAGAAAGAAGGAGCTCTTGCTTTAGAGGTGTCCCCAGTCAACCCACAGTTTGTTTCTTTGAACCCTTCCTTTATATACCATTCAAGGTTTGTCTAACATGCTGATGTACAACAGGAGCTTCTATCTAAGCACAATATTTGTGCAGCTAATTAAAAACAATTGTGAGGACATAACATCCAACAACCACAGTCTCATGTTTAAATTTACTGTCATAAATGAGCTTTTAAGAAAGTTTAGCTTAAGTAGTAATCTGCGTTAATAGTGGTTGCTTATATTAATGTTGCAGTATGTTCAGTGTTTAGGCAAGACTGACCTTAAACTAACTTTAACCTAAAAACCAAACCACATTTTTATCCTAATCTTAATCCTCCAACAAACCCAACTGGCTAAGCGACACGAGCCCTGATGATCCTCGGCTGGGCCAACCTTAGGTCAGGGGGTCTAGTGGTAATGACTAAAGCACCTAATGAACCCAAGATCCACTATTTAGGATGAGTTCCAAAATTCAAATAACAAACATAAATACATTTTGGATTCCTACATAATTGTGATAAATTGAACAATTTAACAACAAGGAAATGGGACATTGATTTGTGTCTTGCCTTTGAGTCCTGTTTTGGTCGTTGGACTGATTCTATTTCTACTTTTTAGCTTTACATCACATTTCAATTTATGATACATAACTATCATTATTTAAACTGTAAATAGTTGATACCGAAGTTTCTTTTGAGTATCACTACAGGGATCCTGAGTACCACCAGTGGTGCTTTTACCACAGTTTGAGAACCATGGATTTAAGGAAGCTCTGCTGTTTTTTTTTTGTGGCAGAAGACATGATCCAATTATCTTTAGTTAAAACAAAAATGTGCTCCTAGTAAACCAAAATTCCTTATAGTGAAGAAAGAGCACACAAAAGCGTTTACATTCAGCAAAGGAAAGTTTTATGGATTATTCTGATGTCGAAGCAGATAAAACCTTAAGAAAAAGTGAAAGCCACACAGTTTCAGTACTTTCACAGGTATGAGAAAGAACAGAAATGAGATGTGTTATGATTATCCTCTTGGCTGAGTGTTTTTTCCTGCCCTGGTCAGTGAAGTAGGACTGGACTGTTAATGGTGCAGGTCAAAATGTCCCTTCGGACCTATTGTACAAGACAATAGAAACATTTGTCATGAATTATGTTTGTGTAGTCACTGAATCAGAGTGTGACTCAGTTTTATTCATGTGCGTTCGTGTGTGTGATTGTGTTTCTGTACACACGCTTTGTAAAAGGACAAGAAGTTTTACCCAAACAGGCCTCGGGTCTGCGTTGCCATGGTCGCTGTTGACACAGTGAGTACGAGTGTGCGACCTGGGTGTGTTTGTTTTGTGTGCCTTCAGCGGAGAAAAGTTGGAATCACTGTGAACAAACCTGAGATAGGTTTTAATTAAGAACGGTTTTGGAATATAATTGCTGTTTGGCCCCAATCTTTAGAGATTAAATTTGCAGCACCATAATAAGAAAGCTGGCATATGCTTATGTGTTAGCTAAACTAAAGTTGTAAAGGTTGCTGATGTCTTTTTTACAACCCTAAACACACACTGAGTGTTCAGCAGCAGGGGGTATCATGTGACGTGCAACAAGTGGTGGCTCTAACACAAACAGAAAATGTCACACTGCAAACGTACCTGACTGAACAGCATTGCTTTATTTTTATTTGATTTGATCATTTGACTTGAATAAATAACTTGAAAAATATACTTTTATGACTAATATGTCTGCATTCACAAAACAACTCATTAAATTGATATTTCAGTAGTTTACTGGTTATTTAGAGCCTAAAATATCCAAAGAGTTACGTAGACTACAGGTACCAATAAATATCAGCATGTGGCAGAGTTGTACCATTTAGTGGGATGTTAACCTGAACTTCTTAAAGGGATAGTCTGGTCATTTCTGAAGTGATGATCTGTCATAGACCATAGACCAGATCATTAGTACCTTATCAGCGAAATCAGTCACAGGGCAAGGAGTATGGAGAAAAGGGAGGCGTCCAGGAGGCATCCTAATCAGATTCCTGAACCTCTTCAACTGACTCCTTTCAATTTGAAGGAGCAGTGGCTACTCACCTTATCTCTAAGGCTGAGCCTGGCCACCCTATGAAGGAAGCTCATTTCAGCCGCTTGGATCCAGGATCTTGTTCTTTTGGTCATTATCCAAACCTCATGACCATTGGTGAGGGTTGGAACGTAGACGGACCAGTAAATCGAGAGTTTTGCCTTTCGACTCTTTGGACTTTTTCTTCACCACAACCAATCGAAGCATGCCCTCATTACTGAGTCTTTGTCCAGGCTAGGCTAATAGCTAGCCAAACTAAGAGCCATTTTATATTGTTTCTCTGGTTTATAAAACAAGTCTTTCTAAAATAAAATATGGCATGTCATTGTGAAAGAATGCTTTGTTTTAAAACCTCTACAATTTAGCTTGACACCATTTGTTTAGTTTGGTGCTGTTTTCTCTACCAAATAGGGAGCTGGAGTATCAGTCCTCCATTGAGTGAACTTTTGGACTGACTAGAGTTGCTGATCAGGCAGACTCGTACATTCAGCAGCCTCAGCACTATCGGCAAACGACGGTCTATGCTGAGGACTCAGAGATTTCCGTGGATGTAGCTCGGATGAGAAAACAGCGACAATATTGCATGCAATAGTGTAGCGGTTTAATATTAACTAATGTAGCCTTAATACGTTTTGTGGGATTGTTTATTTGTACTGTTTTAAGATTTAGTGGAAGAATTATTTGCAGATAAAAAAATAAAAGTAATTGTGAAATATGTCCCTGTAGGTTATTTGTCTAAAGACCGGGATTCTATGCTGGAACAGGATAATGTATTTCCTACCTCATTTCCAGAATGTGGCCTGTCTGACCTGACCTTTGACCTATCCACTGACTTTTAAAGACTCTATAAGGGCGTCTCACAGTCGCAGGGAACAACCACTGTGACGTTTCGTTGACTGCTGACAGTTGCTGTGGCCTTTTTAAAGCTCAAGTTGACATATATATCAGCACTTGTTCTCCCTGTATCTCTATTTCTCTCACACAGTCAAAAATGTTAGACTCTCCACAGTGAATTAGTGGATGATGTGCTTTATGAATGTACATAACAAAACAATAAAGTTACACACCACTCAATATGTGTGGCAACAAAGTGTGAGCTTTAAGGAGGCCCATTAAATGTCACAACACTGCAGTCCTGATGGTTTGGATGACTCAGACGTAAATAAAGACAAATATGGATATTTAGATTTAGGTCTTTTTCTTTTCCACTGTGGTAATGTACAACATTCAGAACAGATGGAAACACATCAAATGAACCATGTTAATTGGCACATTTCTTTGCTGTGTTTCGATCCCTCTCATTTTGAGTAATAACCATGTCTGCACTGGGTGGAGCTATTACTTTAGTTTGTTTTTGAGTAGCAGGGGAAGATGCAACATGACAGCTTCTGGTTTTAGCAAAGGCTGATTCAACATTTTCAACACAGTACTCTTGAAAGTAGTTTTCCTCCCTCCTCCTTAGGGTGGCTGGTATTATTGTGTGAACGTTCACATAAACAATACGACTTTGTGATAACGAACTGGACACAAGTCCTGCATTTCTGTGTGGAACTCGACCCAATGACTGTACAGTAATCAGGAGGAGAGTTTCCTGTTGAACACCCACCCTCTGTCCATTGTACCCTCGTCAGTCAACGCTGGTTTTCCAGCGGCTTCGCAGGGCATGGGACTTTACAGTGTTCTGATTTAAAACAGCTCAAGTCATTTTTAAATTAAAGTCCTAGCATTGCTTGAATAAATGTTGCTTTTAATGGCAGAGTTTTAGACTAAGATCATCTTATCTTGAGAAATGATGGCGTTGGTCAAACCAGAGTTTGTGTTTGTGTCACATCAAATTTTATCCTTATATCTGTAAAATGGACTGGGTTATAGCCATTTTTGTGTTGGCTAATGTCAACTAGATGTGGCAACCATCTTGAATTGGGTTGGTTCCAAAGGTTAATCACTTTAAGATGTACAGCCAAGGAGTATTTCCTGAAAGTTTCATTAAAATTTGTCTGGTTCACGAGGTATTTTACTAACAGTCAGATACATGAACACACATGAGCAAAATCATTATTATTTTCTTTTGCCTCTCGGTATCAGATGATAATGATGATATGTTTAGGCTCTTTTCTCATTCATTTCATCTTTCAGACTGTCTCTGTTTGAAAACTAATAGTCATGAGAATTTTGTTTAAAAAAATTAATAAATATCTAGATTTTTACATGCAGTTTGGCCCTTTTTCTGTATGTAAACTCTGTCATACACGCACACACATATAAACACAACACAGCAGCTGCCAGCACCTAGTTTGGAGTCAAGGCTCTGCCGAGTGTCTATTTGTAGAGTGGAGTCATGAAGACTGTTACACTGAGACATGTTTCAGCTGGGCACACACACACACACACACACAGAAACATTACGATGTTCATGTTAAGTTCTTATTTCTGCAGGACTAATGCAGCAGCTGTTTTTGTATTTGAGCGTGAAACTTGTTTGTCTCACTGGAGAGTATTTCCGGGTCTGGCCTGGTGTTGTTTTGATGTTTTGCAAAGTGGTCATTAATTTGAGATCCCAGTTGAGCGCGACCGCATAAACACGTATCTTTTACCAAGAAGCGAGACAGATTTGGGGTTTGAAGGAATGCTTCTGTTTACAGCATTACTGGGTTTTGAAGGATTAGCATGTTTTATAATTGATCCAAATAGCTCCAGAATTAGGTTTTAAACTGGTATTCAGACTGTTCTGTTGAAAATTATACCTTGTTTACAAAATATGAAATCATTTAATGCCCTTTAGAGACAGAAAAAAGGCACATTGAATTGCTACTAACAGCAAATTTAGGTGACATTAGTAACTGAATGTGAAAGGAAAGCGTGCAAACTCTTTTACTGAGCTAACCAGTCACTGCACATTACAAAAACTCTGTTTGAAATGCAGTCATTGCTGATGGAATAATGGGAATATCCATGAAGTTAAAACCAGCTGTGAAATATAACATAAACAAGAGAAGTATTAAATAAGTGCTGAATAACGTTGGTAAAATTTGCTGAAGAAGCTTAAACTGAGTTTTTAAAGCTAAAAGATGGAAAATGCTATCTAAAAGCAGCAAAAGGTTAGCTAAAAGTAGCAAAATGCTAGCTAAAAGCTAAAAGTAGCAAAAGGCAAGTTAAGGAATTAAAGAGTATTTCTGTGGTGAAAATGTTTGTAAAGAAAGTTAAATATTTTGACATGTATAAAAGCTATAAAAAACTAAAGTCATAGTACCCATCTCCTAAGTGAGCTGAACATTTTGATAAAATAATGGCTAAAGTAACATAAAGTATGCAGAAATAGTTTAATTTAAAAAAAACTTACAGAAAAAATAAAACAGCCAATCAATGGTGTGAATGCTGAATCAGCACTTACACTATTCTTTACATGACTTAAGTTGTATTTAAGATTTTGATTTTTGCCTTTAATCTGGAGGATGACACTGATTTCACAGTACCCAGCCACCATTTTGTTCTTGTATGTTTGCCCAAACTTACAGCCGCTTGAATTCCTAAAGCTCTTCCTGTAGTGTGTTTATTCAGTAATGTCAAACACATGATGAAGTAAACCAAAGCTTTCAGTCTGTTCTGTTCCTGTAATATTGTGACATTCCCTCTTTGTGCATTACAGAGTGGGAATCATGTTATTTCTCCTAGAGAGATCCAGATGTTAAACACATAGATTAAAAGATGCTAGACAAAAACAGCATATATCACTGATGTAAAAATGATGAAAATTACAGCTAGGATCTATGTGTTTGTATGGGTGGGTGTGTTTGGATCATGATGACACAGTGACCTCTGTCTGAACAGGCATCAGGGTGGGCTCTTTAGTTTCAGAAACCTGCCCGAGAATAGACAGAGAGTGTGAGACGGGGGGGAGGCTGAGAGTCTGTGTGAAAAGGAGACAGAGCTGATGGGGGGGAATGAGAGAAGGAGGGAGTGTTGTGTCCATGAGGGACAGCGTGTGTGTGTGTCTGAGAGAAAGAGGGAGGGAGCGAACTCCCTGCACAGTCAGTGCTTCGCTCTCCCTCCTCTCCCTGCTCACCTCGGTCCAGTTACTGGACACTGAACCATCACAGGGGACTTTAACCGCAGCGTGAGGAGTTTGGATTCGGTCGCTCCAGCTGAACTTTTATGGTCAACGCTGCCTGTTTGAGACGAGTATGGAGAGGAACGGCCGTGCCCTGCCGTCGTCGATACCCGAGGATGCCGAATCCCAGGACCACGTTCGTCACAGAGAGATGAACGGATACCACCAGAGGCCTCAGATGGGAGAGGGAGGAGAGGCTGAGGTCCCTGTGTCCAAGTCCCAGAGACGGAAGAGTGACGTCAAAGTCTACAAGGAGTTTTGTGACTTTTATGCTCGTTTGTAAGTAGTAGATGTTTTAGTAGTCAAAAGAAGACCTGCGGTTAGATATGAACTAAAATAGTTTACCTTTAGATTAAAAAAAATATATAAATAAATATTTAAACTAAACAGCTACATGTTTTGTCATATCTAGCGCGTGCACAAGGATATGACTTTCTTGCTGTATTTGTGTGATGCTTACTGTCTGAATGTTTTTGCATATCATCACATTACAATTTCAGCTGGAGACTAATACATTTTTATTTCCAGTGTGTGTCAATTAAACTGATTCCAGTTCAGAAAATGAATATTGTAGGAGTTAGGGCGTTTGGCCTCTTCCACAGCCTTGGTGTTGGTGTGTTAAGTTCAAGCTGACGGCAGTGTTACAGAATGTGAAGAATTCTTACGTGCTCAAAGCTTTCCAGGCCAGTTTGATTAGCTCAAGCTGCCGTGGGTGCCATGTTTGTGCAGGGATAGCTGTGAGCGCTACAGGAGAGAGCACACAGGGAGGGCTATTTTTGTGCCAAGGGGGAGAGTTGTTATGCAAAGTAGACTATGTCAGCTGGCATTTGAAGTATGTGTGCTTGAAAGACAGGAAGGCTAAATATACATCCTGTAATTCTGACTGATCTGGGTTCATCATATGGTGCAGGATAGCCATGAACATAAGGTCATAGACAGGTTTAGGATGGCAGAAAATTCAGTCTTGGGTGAAAAGATTTGACTTTAGGTGGACAAATGAAGTAATAATGACCTGATGAAGTTTCTAATCGAGTTTAGAAACACTAAGAAAACCAGTCCAGTGATTCAAAATAGAGAAACGGACCCAAGTGGAGACCAGAGAGGACAGGGTGGAGGGAACAGAAAGTATTCATAACACAGCTGATAGTCTGCATCCTTTGCTGACAACCAGACTCCTTTTACAGCCAAAAGCCAGTATGGCAGTATTAAAAGGGGAACCATATGCAGCACTTTAAGAAAAAAAATGTTCTGCAGCTTTCTTGTGTCTTTTTTGTGGAATTGCTTTCTAACTATGGCAGGGTTCTTGACATCTTACATCCCCCGTATACTCAAAACAAGAGGTACATGACCAGATGTTTACTTTTTGACCAAATTCTGTTTTACTTTTTGTCCTAAAACTGTTTATGTGTTTAGTTTAACATAGACATTTGTACCAGCGGAGTAGATGTTTAGTTACTAATAGATGTGAGGTTTACGCACTGTTTGGGGACCATGAATGATGTCAGGGTGGAAATCATTTGGTCACCACCTATTTAAAGGAAGCTGGTGAGAAAACCTTCCCCTCTGTGCACAACTAACTGCACTCTTCAGTCAATCATCTCTGTGAGCAGAGGAGCTGTATGTGAGAGCGGAGTAGTCTGAGTGTTTTCAGACTACATTACTGCTAATTATAGTGTATCAAAGTGCAGATGATGTCCCGCTGGTCCCACAGGTGAATAGAGAAGATAATTCCTGGTTAGTCAAACCTTGTAAATGACGATATGCACAATGTTGTGCAATATTGCAACATGTTGCCGTGTGTGTTAGCGCTTGGAGTATGTGTTGTAAATGACTCTC
>JAOXNZ010000188.1:7719567-7732421 GCA_028566095.1 Kryptolebias brasiliensis | reverse complement strand
CCACATATAGGGCCTGTGCTTACAGCCCAACACCGTGCAGGACGATTGGCGTTTGCTAGGGAACACCAAAATTGGCATTCACCACTGGTGCCCTGTGCTCTTTATGGATGAAAGCAGGTTCACACTGAGCAGATGTGACAGAGTCTGGAGACACCGTGGAGAACGTTCTGCTGCCTGCAACGTCCTCCAGCATGACCTGTTTGGTGGTGGGTCAGACATTTATAGAGCAAGTTGAATATGAAACCTCATTTATAAACACTATTGCATTTTTTTTTTTACTAAGATTTCTAGATCGGGGCTTGTTGGTCAGTGCCCCTGTCTTGTAATCCCGAGGCCGTAGGTTTGAGCCCAGGTTGCGGCATGAAGGGCATCCGGTGTAAAACAATTGCCAAATCGTTTGTGCGAGTTTGTTGGCTGTGGCGACCCCTGAAGAAGGGAGCAGCTGAAAGAACAACACACACACACTAAGATTTATAGATCCTAATATCAAAATAAAATGAATAAATTCCAGTTTTAGCAGTTCTCCTGAATACCAGTCAGTGCTGGATGACATTTGATTACATGGGGTAATCATAATTCTTAATTTTAATTAATTCATATAAAAGAAGATCCTAATTTGTTTGAATGTCTTAAATTGGTGGTTTGAAAAATCTTAAGCTATGACCCTAAAAGACGAATAGAATGTATATTTTTATAACATGATTTAATTGTAGATTTGTGTGTTTCATGTTTCTCCTCTTCCAGTCCCGGTACGACGGCCAAGCTGCGGATGATTGTGCAGCATGGACTGAACACTCTGAGGGCCAGAGAGAAACACGGGCTACAGCCAGCGCTGGCTATCCACTGGGCTCGGACTCTCAGCCAGACGGTACACACACACAGTTATTCAGGAAGCCTGGCAAGTTTCCAGGAAGAGTAAACCAAGAGTTTGTCAACTGAAGGCTCTGGAGCTGATTACAGTTTCTGAAAACATGGGATTTATTTATTTTAATAGGGCTCTTTTTAAGAGTTTGTCAAAATATTTTAGCTCTGCAACATGATAAAGACAGAGCAGCATATTTCTCAAAATGGAAATTATAACCTCATTAGCATATTTTATGAAGATGGGCTTTGTTCATTTAGAAATGTTAATTTCTCCTCTAGCTCTTTCATGTCATTTATGAAACTGGCAGTCGTTTACACGCTGACAGGCTGCACAGCATGTTGGGAACCCTGCCAAAATGTGTGCAGACTCCTGCCTTCGCACCTGCTTCCTTATGTTGCTCAGTCTGCTGCTGCTTGGCAGGGATTAAGTATAAATTGTCCAAACAGTCACATGTGCTGCTTCCTTGGCAATGTGTCTTTTGTATTTCTAATAGGGTTTGTAGCAACCGAAGAAGTGGTTTGTGTCAAACGGGTACCATAAGCCAATGAGACAGGCCTGCCTTTTTATGACATCTGTATGAACATGTTTGTTAACCCAGGGAGATGGAATGAACTCGTACTACGACCAGAAAGAGTACATCGGCCGCAGTGTTCACTACTGGAGAGTTGTTTTGCCTCTGCTGGAAAAAATTAAAAACAGAAGGAGTATACCAGAGCCCCTCGACCCTCTCTTCTTACACTTTCACTCAAAGGATATTCAGGTTAATATAGTTCTCATGTTTTCATTTTTCAATTATTTTTTTTAAATGCCATGTTTGCCTTTTTTTAAATAGTTTCTGTGTTTGTGTTTCTTTTCAGATTTCTGCTGTGAAAGCTTACGAGGAGGAAGCCAAAATAGCTTATGCTGTTCTCCTGGATATCGAAGGAAGAACTGAGGAGGCAATCGCCACTTTGGAAAGCATCAGTAACCTGTCCTCCTCTTGGCATTTGGCACAGGTAAATTATAACCACTGTCACCATTCTACCTTAAAAATGGTTTTCAGTTGTTTTTGTATTCATTGTCCAGATTTCAAATCTTTTTTTCTGTCAGTGTGGCTTTTGTTTCTCATCTGTTTTTACACTATAGGTGCAGATATAATTTATCCTAATGTCGTTACAAAACAAGCCTCAACAGTATTGTAAACATCAGAATTACTTGTTAAAAATCTGTCATAGTCTGCCTCGCACCATCTGATATAGAGTTTTCTTTACAGCAGATTAACATGTTTGATCTGCATCAGGTCTGTCAATGATTGAGAACGCTGATTAGCTCTTATTAGATCAGAGTAGTGAATGAGCTCTATGTGGTAATGTGGCGTTAACCGCGTTGCTTTTCAGTTCAGGATTGTTTAAGTGATTCTGTGTTGTCAAAGAAGCACAAACATGAAAAGGCAGAAAGTAAAAATTAACTCTGATGTTATTCTAAGTGGGGGGTGGAGGGGTCTTTATGTTGTTGACTTACAGCAACAACAGAAATTCTTCTTGAAATGTAATTTAGTTGTTCCATGTGGGTTGTACTTGATAGTGGGTGGAGAGCGCTTGAGATGACTGCCATCACAAATTGTTGAGCTTTAAATGCCTAATAAAAGCCTAAATGGAAAAAAAATTATGTAAAATTTTAGAATAAACATGGATTTCTGTGTATTTTAAACCCATTAAAATATGCCTAATTGATCAGGGAATTGAATTCTAAAAACTGGACTAATAATGAATTGACTCTGCAAACATTGGGTTTGTTTTGTTTTTTACTCTGATCTCTTTTGCACTAAAATCTTTTCACTTCCTTCCTTTCTCTCCCAAATAACTTCAACATAGGGAGGTACAGCAGCAGCCATTGGTTGTTTTTGGTTAAGTGGTTATTACTAACTTGAACCAGACTTTTAATGTCATATTGCTCTTTTTTTTTTTTTCTCTCTACTTTCTTTTTTGCAGATCTATCAGCGGCTGGCAGAAGAGGCCAGCAATGGGGTGGAAGAGACCCAGGACAGGTGTAAAACTTTCCTGAGAAAGTTCAGGAATTATCTGTCAAAGATCTACAATGCCAATGCAGATGATGTAGATAAGGTTAGTCCTTATTGTGTAGTCTGAACTTTGATTTATATGTGTTGGGCAATTTTGTCTATTTTTACTTGTTAGTTTGAACCCTGCAGTTGTGATATTCATTCTGTCTTTTTGTATCCCAGCTTCCTGTGTCCATGGAGGAGGTGGTGGACCTCCTGAATGATGTAAACCAACAATTAGGCGAGACTGGGGAGGACATGGATGAAGAGGATGAGAAGGAGAAGGACCATCAAAGAGGACTAGCTCACTCCAGCCCTGCTCATCCTGCAGAAACCAGTGCAGCCATTTCTCACATCAAGTTTTCTACTCCCTCTCCAAACAAAAACATTGTTTCTCCTTCGAAAAGACTGGTGAGTCCATATTATGCAATGGTATTTGGATTTGGTTTGTTTTATTGTTAGTCACAGCTCATATTTCTGACTTTAATTACATTTTTGTTTATTTTTTTTAGATTTCACCAAAGACGCCACCTCATTGGGTTGAGGACCAGAAAAGTCTCCTTCAGATGCTCTGTCAGCAGGTTGAAGCTCTCAAGGTCAGAATTGGAGATTAAGCACTTTAGTTGAATAACTTAATTCTGATTTTACCAGCATTTCAGCTGCCGTTGAAGCCCTTTCACACCACAGTCTGTATTAGTAACTACAGAATTATTTTTTTGTAGATGATAAAATAACAACTGATATATTCCCAATCAGTTTTGAAGAACATTGTTGAATAATTTAAACAATTGATCCAAATACAACCACCACATTATCTCCTTGATTCCAAGAGGAATTAAAGGTGTTACAAGCTTCTTCTTTTTTTCGTCTTTTTTTTCTTCTAAAGATCAAAGCTAAACTATGTTGTCCTCTTCATTATTATTGTATTTGCCTTGTTTTTACTTTTATTAATAATTTTAATTAATGGAATAGAAATTATTTCTCTTCTAAAACGTTGTCATCTCAATTGCAATGTATTATCAGGCTAAGATTTGTTTGTCCTATTCTTTTTCTGTGCAATCTGCATTAGTAATAGGACTTTGGATTTTATTTTGAAGCTGTAGTATTGTTGGAGAGCACAGCACATGCTTCCTGCCTCCAGTTGTTATAGTTTGTTTTATTGGCATCGTTCTTGATGTGTTTGAGCCTTCATTCATAAATGAGCTCTAAATAACTGTAGTGTGTTACTGTATTTACTCATTAAGCTCCTGTTTTGCAGAATGAGGTTCATGATCTGAAACACAACTCTTCAGCGAACGCCGGCTCTCCGCATAAGTTATATGGGGAAAGCTACAGGGCAGAATGCTTGCAGGAATCTTTTACCCCCGTCCAATCCTATCATGGAGCCCCCCTAACAGGTTAGTCTTCCATATTCATCTAAATCTAAAACACTTTCAAATGTATAATTCTAACAGTTTATTTACCTGCTTTCCTCTTTCTAAAGTTGCCACCACAGGTCCTTCTCTGTTTTACAATCAGTCTCCATCTTATAACTCTCAGTATCTTTTGCGCACAGCAGCTAATGTAACCCCAACCAAGGTAATTATTGTCATCTAACATTGATTTATAGAAATGAAGTTGCACTGACTATTACAGGGGATGTATTTTTTCATTTTTCTGTGTTTACACAGGGTCCAATGTATGGTGTGAACCGTATGCCACCTCAGCAGCACATGTATTCCTACCAGCCGCCCACTCACACACCACCATTGCAGACAGCCTCAGCTTGCATCTACCCTCCACAGGACCAAGCGTTCGGTGCCCCGCTTCGATTTGAATCACCAGCCACGAGCCTTCTTTCCCCATATAGTGAAGAATATTATGGCCAGAGTGTTGCCCAGCAAACCACTAATCCATCTCTGCCTGAACCTGGGTACTTCACCAAGCCATCTGTAGTTCCTGTTCAACCACCAAAGAATATCGAGGGGAAGTCTATGGACTTTGGGAAGCTTTCCTTCAGCCAGCACGCTCCTCCTGACGTTCCTAGAGTACCGAGTTTTAGTTCTGGACCAGCTGCCCAGTCCACACCTTCAACTGCTTTCAAATTCAATTCCAATTTTAAATCCAATGATGGTGATTTTACTTTCTCAGCTTCTCAAGCCAAGCACAGTGAAAGTTTGCTTGGGCTACTCACATCAGACATTCCCTTAAAAACTGATGCAGTTCCAGAAAAGTCTCAAGGCCAGGAGCAGCCCTCCAGCCAATCTAGCATTTTCACCTTTGGGAATAAAAATATCACCAGCTTCTCGTTTGCTGATTCCACACAGAACACTGGAAGGCTTTTTGGAAAAGTGGATCAGCCATTTAAATTTGGAGACATTACCAAACCGATGTTTGGCCATGGCAAGTCAACAGAGCAGGAAAAACCAGCTGAAAGCGACAATGATAGCACACATGGGGATGAAGAGGAGGATGGTCCTCACTTTGAACCTATTGTTCCTCTTCCTGACAAGGTAGATGTGAAAACAGGTGAAGAAGAGGAGGAGGAAATGTTTTGCAACAGGGCAAAGTTGTATCGATTTGACACTGAGACAAAAGAGTGGAAAGAAAGAGGCATTGGCAATGTTAAAATTCTGAAGCACAACACTAAAGGGAAGGTCCGCCTCTTGATGAGAAGGGAACAAGTTCTTAAGATCTGTGCAAACCACTACATCATTGCTGACATGCTGTTGAAACCAAATGCTGGCTCTGACAAATCCTGGGTGTGGAATGCCATTGATTATGCAGACGAAGAACCTAAAACTGAACAACTGGCAATTCGCTTTAAAACAGTAGATGAGGCAGCTCTTTTCAAATCTAAGTTTGAGGAAGCCCAAAGAATTGTGCCCAAATCACCTGAAAAACAAAATCAACAGGAGAAGGAGGAAAGTTCAAAAGACTTACTAGTAGCCCAGTTTGCACTCAAAGAAGGAGAATGGGAGTGCCCTGTGTGCTGTGTGAGAAATAAACCCACAGATATGCGGTGTGTAGCATGTCAGCATGCCAATCCACAGTCTTCAGCAAAACCAGAAACTCAGGCTGCTGGGGAAACCAAAGAAAGTCCATATACTTTCAAATTTGGTACTGATTCATCAAAGCCAAGCAGTTCTGGCTCTACATTTTCTGGATTTGGTGCTTTTGGAGCCTCTATACCATCCTCATTTACATTTGGCACCAGTTCCTCAAAACCTGCAGACATGGCAATAAATACGTTTGGCTTTGGATCACAGTTTGTTAAAAAGCCAGAGAAGTGGGACTGTAAAAAGTGTTCCACAAAAAATGAGGCCTCCGAAGACGGTTGTGTTTCATGTAAGGCTCCTAAAACTGCTGTTAAAACATCTGTGATAGCACAAACTACACCTGCAGCAACTGCCCCTGCAGCACAGCCTTCTGTGTCTGTTACTGACTCTGGAATCTGTGCACAGTTCAGTAAAAAGCCTGGACAGTGGGACTGTGATGTATGTGAAGTAAGAAATGAAGCATCTGCTGACAAATGTGTTGCCTGTAAAAATCTAAACCCTTCAGCAAAATCTTCTGATGGGGCTCCAGTAGCATCAAATATGCCAGCAGTGTCAGGATTTGGCTCTGAGGTTCCTAAGAAAGATGGACAATGGGATTGCAATGCCTGCCTGGTCAGAAATAAAGCATCAGCTACCGAATGTGTTTCCTGCCATGCTCCAAATGAAAATCCCTCTTTAGCAGCCATGTTTGCCATGAAGGAAGGAGAATGGGATTGTGACACTTGTCTTGTCAGAAATAAAGCCTTATCTGATAAATGTGTAGCCTGTCAGACTCCAAATCCTAATGCTAAGAGCACAAGCAGCTCTGCTTCCTCAGCCTCTACCTTCAGTTTTTCCTTTGGAACCAAGAGCTCATCAAGCCAGCCTTCTGCAACTGCGTTTTCAATGCCTTTTGGAAGTGGCAGTACTTTTCAGTTTGGTCAAAACAAAGAGAAAAGCTCAGATAGTTCTTTCAAATTTGAAGCTCCTCAGTCTGTACCCACCACCACAAGTTCTACAGGCTTCTCTTTCTCAATGCCCATTCCAGCTGGTGGCTTCAAGTTTGGAATTCAAGACCCAGTAAATGATTCAGCGTCATCCAATGAGCAAACACCATCAGGGTCAGCCTCTAGTCTCCTCAAAACAATAGCTGACAAACATAAGGAGAAAGATGACCTGTCTGTATCTTCTGTGGACCAACCAGAAAAAGATGAGAATCCATTAATTGCTGGGAAAGCTAATACATTCAGTTTTGAAGACTTGGCAAAATCCTCTGGAGGGAGCTTCCAGTTTGGCCAGAATGATCCTAATTTTAAAGGTTTCTCTGGGGCTGGGGAGCAGGTGTTCTCCTCATTCCAGACAACCCCCACTAAGGCAGAAACCTCAAACCATCAGGAAGATGATGGAATGTATAAAACAGAGGATCATGATGATATCCAGTTTGAACCAGTGGTCCAGATGCCTGAGAAGGTGGACCTGGTAACAGGTGAGGAAGATGAACAGGTTCTGTACTCTCAGCGTGTCAAACTGTTCAGATTCGATGGCACCACCAGTCAGTGGAAAGAACGTGGTGTGGGAACCCTCAAATTCCTAAAAAATAACGCCAATGGTCGGCTAAGGGTGCTGATGAGACGAGAACAAGTTCTGAAGGTTTGTGCCAACCACTGGATCACCACCACCATGAACCTTAAGCCCCTGGCAGGCTCAGACAAAGCATGGATTTGGATGGCCAATGACTTCTCAGATGGAGATGCTAAGCTTGAACAGTTGGCTGCCAAATTTAAAACCACAGAGCTCGCTGAAGAGTTTAAGCAGAAGTTTGAAGAGTGTCAGCGGCTTCTCTTGGATATTCCCCTGCAAACCCCCCACAAGCTGGTAGACACCGGCAGAACAGCACACCTTATTAAGAAAGCAGAGGAAATGAAGTCTGGTTTGAAAGACCTGAAATCGTTTTTGACAGATGAGAAAACAAAGATCAAAGACGACGACACTCAGGGAGATGTCGCAACCTCTGGTGAAGTTTCAGGTCTCGTCATCAGGCCTCATGGTGAAACCACCGGCCCTACCTTGGAGTGGGATAACTATGACCTAAGAGAAGGAGCTTTAGACGAAACTGCTGACTCGTCTGTTTATGCTTCCCCTGTTTCCAGCAGTCCCCTGAGAAAGAACCTTTTCCGCTTTGGGGAATCTACTGGTGGGTTCAGCTTCAGTTTTCAGCCTGGCATCAGCCCTTCCAAGTCTCCTGCAAAGCTCAACCTGAGCAGAGCCTCAGTGGGTACAGATGAGGAGCAGGATAATACTCACGACGAAGAACGGGATGGTCAGTACTTTGAACCTGTGGTCCCTTTGCCTGATTTGGTTGAGATCTCTACTGGGGAGGAGAATGAGCAGGTGGTCTTCAGCCACAGAGCCAAACTGTATCGCTATGACAAAGAAGTGAAACAGTGGAAAGAGAGGGGCATCGGAGACCTGAAGGTCTTACAGAATTATGACACCAAACGAGTGAGGCTGATAATGAGGAGAGACCAGGTACTGAAGATCTGTGCCAACCAGTGGATCACAGCGATGACTAGGCTTGAACCCATGAAGGGGGCAGAGAAGGCCTGGGTCTGGAGTGCCTTGGACTTTGCAGAGGAAGGAGAGGGTAAAATAGAGCAGCTGGCTGTGAGGTTTAAGCTGCAGGAAACCGCTAACATGTTTAAACAGGTCTTTGAGGAGGCCAAAGTGACACAAGAGAAAGGAGAACTTATGACTCCTGTGACGTTACGAACTACTGCACGGCAGGACAGCGGAACAGCAGCGTCCGAAAACACGGCTGCAGCTGTTTGTGGGAAGGCAGCAATCGCTGTTCTAGAAGAGACGACAAAAGAACGTACAGAACCGCCCACTGACATCGGGCCGAGTGCAGCAGGATCTCAGAGCCCAATTAATCCTTCAAAGACTGTGGTGTCTCCCCCTAAGTTTGTCTTTGGCACTGATAGCCTCCAGAAGATTTTTGGGACTCAAAGAACTCTCTCAGAAACTCAAACATCTGTATCAGGTTTAAATACCTCAGATGCTGAAAGTTTGGTTAGGCATCCGTCTGCTGCTCCTGCCTTCAAGATGAACACAGGTAAAAACAAATCATGTAAATTCTTTATTTTTCATTATTTTGAATGAGTATGAAAACAGTTTTCTTTGGCCATCTTATTGTCTGTCTTGTTCCATCTGCATCTCATTGTTTAGTGATCCTCACCAAATTATTTGAGCAGAATTTGCCCTAAAATCAGTTCCCATTTCCTCCCTGTGTAGCCAGTTAAATGTGCCGATACATGAAGTGTATATTTACATGTATCAATGTGATCAAATTGTATCAATTGTAATGAACACCTAGGGTATTCATTACAAATTAGTGTTAACTACTTTGAATTCAGTTAAAGCATTAAAGCAGAATAATACATATATTTTACATTTGAACAATAGTGGTATTGTTTTATTATACCAACCTCATAATTAGTTTCTCTTCGCCCAAACACCCATCATCCTTTAGGGCTGGATTTTAGGCTTTTCAAAGATAACCCAATGGCTTTTTGGACCAACACATCCACCATCCAATTTGAAACCTCAGGTACTCTAATTACTGCAGTGTGTGTTAACACCTCTCAGCTGTCACCTGGCTGACCCCTACTGCTACTAGAAAAACTATAACCTGGATGCACGGAGTGGAGATTAAAAAAAAAAAACAAGCTAATATGCATGTCTAGTGTTTTCAAGTTTATTTTTTATTTTTGTCGTAGCTCTTATTTTAGGGAGTGATTATGGAAAGGTGTGTAAAGTTGTAAATCATTCATCTTGTATGACGGTGGTAGTTGGCCTTAAAGGTCCCATCTGTGAGTTACAAAACCTTTTTCATTCCTAGAACAAATATTTATTCATTTATTTACTGTAATTATGAAGCATAGTTACACATCAGCAGCATCAGTGAAAACTGAGTGTCTTCTGAAAGGTGAGCTGAGAGCAGAGGATGTTCCTTCAGAGAGGCATGCACTGCAAACATCACATGTGCCGTTTTTAGCCCTGGATGTGTAGCAACAGCATGAAATGTAATTCCCTTCCTGGGAAGACATTTGCCACTGATCTGCACATCAGTGGAGGCTAATTAGGGCTAAATCTCAGGTAGTGGTTTAATGTCGCACCAGTGTGTCAAACAAGGAAGTCTGTCAAAAACACAAAGAATGCTGTCTTAATACAAGTTGTTCCTCACTGTTGTAAATCACATGCATGCTATTTATTGTTATGCATGAGATTTATTTTGTTTGGGTGTGAGAGTGGATCTAACACATAGGCTCATAAGGGCAACGAGTCAACTTGATTTTTCTCATTTTCCAAGCAGTTCCCTCCCAGCGTTATTTAATACTGTCTGCCTCCGTTGTTTCTCTCCGTCGCAGCCCCCCCTCAGGCAGCAGGAGGCAGCTCGGGGTCGGATGAGGACTCCGATGTAGAGATAGTTTATGTCAAGGAGCCCACTGCTGAACAGGCAGCTTTAGCCAGAAAGCTGCTGCTGCCTCTCACCTTCTTCTGCTACAAGAATGAGCCAGGCTACGTCAGCGATGATGAAACAGACGGTGAGAGACCGAAAGAGATAAAAGCTGAGGAAGTTGATTGGAACTGGAGTTATTCAGCTTCTGACTTTTCCATGTCACAATTATTGTACAATTTTAATCATTTTGGCCTATTTGTCCCCATTGTCTGTAATCCCTATGACTATTCCACAATGTGTTATTTTCCAGCATTTGACAGGAAACTTTTTTTTAACCGTCTCTTGCTCTGAACGTGACATGTTTGTCATGTGCAGTTTTTGTTTTGACCGCACTTTTATTTTTTCCTGTATTTGTTTTCATTTATATAGTTGTTCCCTGCGGTGATTTGGTAAATTACAAGCAGGTTATAGTCTCCATTAATGACATAAAACTAGCAGAAACATTTAAATTGTTTGCAATATTTTCTATAAAAATCTGTTGCCAAGTAACTCGTAATAACAGTTACGGTGCTTATCTTTACTATAAAAGTATTAATGTCTTTAAAGCTAATAAACAGTGAGACAAAAAATGAAATGTCTTGCATTTATGATTACTGGCATAGAACAAAGTCTATATTTTAAGAATTTTGTCTGCAAAGAAAAATTAAAGGGTGATATTTAATGAGTTTGTTTTACTTTTAGATGAGGACTATGAGTCAGCAGTGAGATCCTTGAATGGAAAACTGTACCCTGATCCTCCTGAGGCTGCAGCTTGTGGTGAGGGTAAGTCTGTAAAACACATTATTTCAGGTACATTCAGCACATCTATTTGAATGTTTTTGTTTTAACTAAACAAAAAAGAATCAAACTACATTTAAATTTAATCCTCTGCTATGTGCCAGACGTCCTCTCACATCAAGCTTGTGTTCGGCTCTCAGAGCCAGACTGTCAGGTTGTGTGGGAGAAGAAACCAACACCAGAGGAGGAGGAGAAGGCAAAAAGTCTCCAGCTTCCTCCCACGTTCTTCTGTGGCCTGAGCACCACGGACAGTGACCCAGACAGTGACAAGCCAGAAGACTTTGAGACAGAAGTCCGCAAAGCACACCAAGATCTGGTAATGAACACAGCTCTCTGAGTCGGCGCTGAGCTTAACTCAAAATTATGAAAGCAGATATTATCTTGTAACGGGTGGCGCAAATTTATTTGTTGGGGCTGGTATTATCTGCAACATACTGATGTGAGTGGTACAAGCACATTAAACAGGATCAGAGTAACGTAAATATAGATAGTTTCCTAACATATTTGTCTGAAAGCCTCAAGATTTATATTTGTGGTCAGTGGTAAAAATACAGATCTATACAATTAACTGAGTGAGTAATCTTCAGAAAAAGGGTGCACACCTCCCATTTCCAAATAAACTGAAATGTACTCATCTTTAAACTCTGAGATAGTTTTTTCTTAATTTGGTAGCACTAAATAAGCTGCAACCTGTCACATTAAACATCGCTCATCTATGACATGATTACTGATGGATGAAATGACATTTTTAATACATTGATACCTGACAGTGGGCAGGAAAAACTAAGAAGCAGGTAAACAATCTGTCAAACTATGATTGTTGAATATCTGCATTATGAAATCACCAACAATGTGCACCTGAACATTAAACTGCAAAACAAACATTTACCTTGTTTTACATTTTGTGGATGGGCAGCTGCTAATAACCATAGACACATATTTTAAATTAGGGCACACAACATTTTAAAAACATATCCATATTGCTAAATAAATCTTAACAAAGTGGGTTTATCACAGTTATTTAGTGTTATTTCTTCTGTTTGTTTGTGAGGAATGCCAGACAGATTTTACACAAGTAACACCAAAAAGAGTATATTCATGCAGTCACTGATTAACGTGGGTTTATAACAGGTCGCCCAGTTAAAAGGAGCTGAGCCGACCACTAGCAGTCCTGCAGCCCCCCCAGAAGACCCGGCCTCTGGTCCGTCATCCAGCAGTGCAGAGGCTTCAGGGAGCAGGTCTACATCAGATGAGCCAACCTCAAACAAGCCAGCAGAGACTCGGAGTGAAACGCCCAGCGGTAGTTTCCCCATTGACCTGTCGACTAAGAAGAGTCCAGAACCGAAGACTAAAACGGGGACGGGAGCTGCGTCTTCAGCTGCCACAACAGCCGGGCAAGGTACCGAGAACATTTAACATTAGAATAATGTGTTTAATAAATAAAACATCTCAGCAAAAGTCCTCTCTTTGGACCTGATAGAATGTAGAAAGTGTTTCAGTTTTACCTATTTATGTATTTATGGATTATTTATTTTAAAACGGTTGGAAAACACAAATTAGTATAAAAATAAAACTTTTTGTTGTAACTTTTGGAAGAGAATTTGGTAAAACATCCCACCTAATATTGTGCCCATATTT
>JAOXNZ010000188.1:7643689-7656908 GCA_028566095.1 Kryptolebias brasiliensis | reverse complement strand
CAGTGCACAAGTCATTAAAGATGGGCTGAATGAAGAAGAATGAAGGAGATAATTTAAGAAAAAAACAGAAAACCTCCTTGAACAGTTTGTTTTGTTTGGGCATAAAAGACAAGCAGATGGTTTGGATGAAATTGTTAAAATCCCAACAGGATCAGATCCGTCTGAGCACAAATCTGCTGATAATATATCAGCAGATAAAGGCCTAGCATTCATTGAAGGAAGGGGTATCACCTTTTATAACAGAGTTTCAAACTGAAATCCTCTTGTGATGAGAAGAAATGAAGCTGTAGCTGTTTTGGTCAAACCTTGTGAATGAAACAGATCTGTCAGGGCTCAGAGCATGTTTTGAGGATGACTCTCAGCTACCACCACATCAAACTGAAATTTGACCGACTTGTAGCCATGTTGGATAATATCAGTTAGCTGTGGCGGCCATTGTGAATTAGTCTGACTGCAAAAGTTAGGCTGTAGATGTTAATCCAATCTTTACTTTCTGAGCGTTTCATTCAAATCTGCTCAGTGATTCATGAGATATTTTGCTAACAGACACATGAACACACACTTTCATGACTCTCAGGATGATGGAACTAATTTCCCCTTTAGTTAAAACAATTAAAGTGACAAAAACATGTCTCAGCAGAAACAAGACTCTCTATCAGCCTGGCTGCAGTCTTGGTTGTTCTTCCTTTTTTTGTTTACTATAAATGATCAAAAGTTGTTCTAATTTAGTTAAACGTCTTTTCAGCTGTCCTAAAGCCTTCTGTAAAGCCACAAATGAAACCAAGGAGCCGGTTTCCTCTGATTATTACCTCTGTTTTGAAAATAAAGAAGAAAAAACACACATTATTAAATATTTTATGCCATGAAGACGCAGCAATGTCAACAACTAAAAGTTCAGCTTGGTTTGCTTCTGTTCTGAAAATAATAATAATAAAAACAGTCATTTAAAGACTTGAATGTTTTACTTTTGAGGTTCATGCTTTTGTAAAGAGTTAGAAAACAGCAAAAGAAGGAAAATCTGATGAACAGTTGCTTTATTTGTACAGCTGAGTTATAGACGAATGTGTTAGCAGCTCATTGACTGCCATCTTCTGGACAAATATGAGAATGAACTGCTGGGACTGAGTGAATGACTGAATGACTGAATGAATGAATGAATAGCATAAAAAAATACAGACACATCTTCATTACATGTGCTGTATGAGCTGCTTCGAAGTAAAATATTATGTTGATGTCAATGTGGGGGAGTTTAATGTTTCTTTAACCACATTATGGATTTCTAAAAGAAATGTTGTACAAACAGAAACAAATGTGAGTTTTTAAAAAAGGAAAAAGGGAAATGTTATAAGGTTTTTGGGTTTTTTTGTGCCTTATGCATTGGTTGCAGTTCATGCCACATTCTGAGTCACCATCCACCCCCCCTTTTTTCCCACAATGACACATTTACACAAAGTGACAGAGTTAAAACAAAACCATCCTCGGTATCGTTGCTGAGGATGATAGAGGGGCTTAGAAAAATCTGTCTGTTCACTTTTATCTGTTTAAATCTGGTGTCGTTTTGATGTATTTCTGTCAAAGACATCACGAGCATTCACCCGGATTGTCATGGAAACTGTGTCCATGCCTTAAAAGAAACATTTCTTTATATATTTTTTTTTTTATTTATTGGAGCTTTCTCTATAAGGAGGTACAATAAAGAACAAAACCTTCACATTAAACTTTGACTCTCCCCATAAACAACTTATAATAAGTCGTTTACAGATTTGTCAAATCTTTTGATGACATTATGAGCTGTAGATGATGGGATATTCAAAGTTTCCCCAATTTCCCGTTGAGGAACATTATTCTGAAATGTTTCCACCATTTTTAGATGCAGTTTTTTCCAGACTGGTGAGCTTCTGTCCATCTTTACTTCTGAGAGATTTAGCCTCTAAAATACTCTTTTTATACCCAGTCCTCTTACTGACCTGCTTCCAATTAACCTAATGAGTTACTAAATGCTCTTGCAGCTGTTTCTTATTTGTACCACTTACTTTTAAAGCTTTTTGTTGCCCCTGTCCCAACCTCTTTGAGATGTGCCATTGTTTTTTCCTAAAAAATCATACAATTTCTTAAAATTTTCATATGTTTACTGAGTTCCATTGTGAGTAAAATATGGGTTTATAGAGATTTCCACATTATTTAGTTATTTTTTCTTACAGTTTACACAACATCCAGACTTTTTAAGAATCGGGGCTGTAAATAAGCCTTGATACTGACAGTCTCATCAGCTGGACTAAAATCCTCAACTCCTCTGCGTACAAAATGTTTTTGCTTATGAATTATTTGTGATTGGTTTCACAAACATCAGTGGGTTTTGGCTGATAAACAGTGAGCATTATAACATCCTGTGTGTCTCTCATCAGAGCGACTTGGAGCATCTCTGAAACACAAAGAGTCGCTCAGAGTCACAGCAGCCGGCTCTCAGCTGTCAGCACGTTCACATAAAGCTCTGTGGAAGCTCAGATCCACATCAAGACATCCACACAAAGTCTCTCAGTGTCACTGAATCGTGCGGAAGGTGAGGCGTTGAGACAATGACTCTAAAGTCTAACTTCCTCTGTCTGAATCTGTGTGAAACTCCTGCCGTCCTCTGTCTGTCCCCTGTTTGGCTGAAGGACTCAGAAATCCCTTTTCATCAGGAACAAAATGAACTTGGCTCCACCTGGATGTTGGTCTTGGCTTTCCCAGCAAGGTCATCCTCACTTTGGAATATCTGAGGCCCCACGTCCCCCCCCAACCAACCGACCAATCAACCCAGAGGTCATGAGAGCTTTGTTTCATTTTCATGTCTTGTTTCTTCCCTGAATGATTTTCTCCTCAGATGCAAACACGATTTGGCAGAAAAGCAATAAAGAGCATCCTGTTGTAGTTTCTATGAGGGCTCACAGCTGAATGAAGAGCCGTTGCCATGGCAGCCCCTGCAGTCTTAAAAACTGCGAGCAAAACAGAAAAAGAAACAAAAGATTAAATGCTTTCAACTATGTCCCATCATTTAAGATGGCCGCCACAGCTGAGTGGCTTCAGCAAACGTAATTTTCATCCACAAGTTCACAACTACACTACACTAGTTGCACATCTGGTTGCAGAAGTTCAACATTTTGCTGCACTAGTTCAGCAAACACTCTTGCTAGTAACACTTTTTGACAACTAGTTGGAGCAGAATTAAGACTAGTCAGCCATTTTGCTGCACTAGTAGTACAAAAGTCCTAACTAGTTGGCCTTTAAAAGCAGTAATAGACTACTGGACCAAACTAGTTGACAGCTGTGTTGTACAAGTTAGCTAGTAATAATCCTTACATGTTTACTAGTCAACACAAATTATGGCTGGTAGTGACTAGTGATTGTCAGATCTGCACACTAGTCAACCAGTTCGTCTAAAATGCTGATATATTAACTAGCCATCATTTAGGGCATACTTACTCCACTAGTTTACATTTTTTGGGCTTACTAGTTAATTAGTATGGACAAAAAAGCTTTAACTAGTCAACTAGTGAGCATTTTGGGGGTTACTAGTAAACAAGTAAGACTAAATTTTGTGTCACTAGTCGGCCAGAGCAATGTAAAAGTTGAACTAGTCAACAAGTAAACACTTAAATGCTCACTAGTTGATTAAAAAGGCATGTTTAGCCTCACTGGTTAACTAGTGAGGCTAAAACCAGTAGTTCATCTAAAAAAATACTAGAAAGTAGTAGGGCCAATTTTAGTTGTTGACTAATGACAATAAATTTGGCCTTACTAGTTGACTAGTTAAAGATTCTTGTCCTTACTAGTTAACTAGTGCACCCCAAAAATGTAAAATGGTGAAGTAGTGTGCACATTTGACAATCACTAGTCAACTAGCAGGCATAATTTCGGTTGACTAGTTAACATGTCAAACTCAGTCATTGACTAGTTTGATCCAGTGGTTCTCTTATGTGTTTAAAGGCCAACTAGTTAGGACTTCTGGGCTACTAGTAAGGCAAAATGAATTGACTATTATGAATTCTGCTCCAACTAGTTGGGCAAAAATGCCACTAGTTGACAAAGAGGTGTTACTAATAAGAGCGTTTGTAATCCTTTCAAATAGACTACTAGTACAGAGTATTTGCAAACTAGTGGGCGAGAATGACACTCGATATGATGGATATTGAATAAATCCACAAACGGTTTGCTCTAAACCTTGTTTCAGTAAACCTTATCGTTAGTCGGTGCCATCTTAGACTCTCTCCTTCATTATTAACTGCAGTATTTCCACCAGCAGCTCTCACGTTTCCCTTTCACTCACCCCTCAGGCGCGCACAGCTAAGGTTACGCCTTTGTTTAATTCATTGTGCTGACTCTACGCTGTGCAATTTCTCTAATGACGCGGCTCTTAAACATGAAAGCCTTTAATCCACGTTTTTGTCACTCCTCATTACGGTATAAGCAGCCTCACTGGTAAGGAGTGGTTTAGGTTTGTGTGACACACACTCACAGCTCCTCACCTGCAACATAAGACCTCATACAGGTAGAACAGGTGAGGAAAACACACTAGTGAACCAGTAAGTGACCACTTACTGTACTTGTTGTGTGAATGTTGACTCAAGAGAGCTCACAAACCCTATCGGCATACATTAGTGTTCGTAAAAACGTTATAGGACATCAAAACTGTCTGACTTCTCAATCCCAAGCAGCCCGTTCATGGGCGTCGCCATTGTTGACCTATTTTTGTCACTTTGGCCGTTTCCATATGTAAACAAACAAATGAGGTAGTTGTCAGCTGTTTACATTCAGCTGTTTTTGGTCAGATAGGTGCAATAACACAAAGGTGTCCAAATATAAAGGATGAAACATGATTTTTAGAATAAACATTTTGTGTTTTTTAGCGTTGTATCTCTTTTTTTATTGTGCCTTATGATCGACCCAAGAGCACAGGAGAGAGATGATCCAGTGATCATCAGAAAACACTAGAAGGTGGACTAAAATAAATCTGGGGTTCATTGACCTGCAGGGACAACATGAGCATCCAACAAACACGTCCGTTTCTCCCAGCCTCTGTCTCTGCCCCACAGGGGGAGGACCAGAGGCCCCACACACCACCTGTGTGTAGAATAATCCTTCAGTGAGGTGAACACTTGTGTCTGCAGAGGGATCCAGCAGCTCTCTGTCTACCTTTGTTTCACAAACACTGTTGTGATGATGTTTTGCTCAGCCCTCTGCAGCCGTTCACAGCCTCCATGATGTTTGTCTCCTGCGTTTCAGCGTGTCAGTGTTGCAGTAGATATGCAACACCGGATTACTGATTATTACGCTGTAAACACACTCCTCAGTAAAGATTTACAACTCAGTAAACAGCTTTGTATTTCTGTTGCACACCGTCCAAAAGGCAAAGTGTGTTCATGCGTCTGCCTGGTGTGTTAGCAAAATATTTCATGAACCACTGTACAGATTTTAATGAAACTCCAGGAAGAAATCATTACATATCAACAACTTAACTTTTGGAGTAAATTAAGAAGGGAGGAAAACATTTTTAATCCATTGTTAAAAATAAATATTAGTTAAACCATCATTACCAATTTTTTTAGTAAACTTACTTTGATGAACATGTTTAATAAGTACGTAGTCACTTGTATTTACTGTGTTACTGTGGTATTTTTCATAGATTCAAGTAAAAACATGGGGACAAATTGTGTCTTTGTGACAGGCCGCTGGTAACAAAGTGCCTAAAGATCCAATTTCAAATTGGTTCCTTGCTAGGTTGTCTCTTATGTGTAGACACAATACTGGTTCATCAATTGAATAATTCATAAATTAGAACGGCTTAACAAACAAACAAACAAACAAACAAACAAAATACTCATTCCTCAGAAATGGTTCTGGGCTAAATGAGTGAAAAAAGCAGCAAATGCACCAAAGAAAAATGATGAAAGAAATCGAGGAAGCCTGAAGAAACTGAAGAAAACTTTAAAGAAATGAGCAACGACTCAAGACTTTTGCACAGTACTCTTATGTCAAAGTTATTTTCTAACAAGTGTAAGTTCATATATGCTACACCAATGTTTCATGTTTCCTCAGTTTGTGGATAATGTTCTCTTTAGGTGATTTCACAATTCTGCAGGTTTAGCAGTAATCAGGCTTGGTGTGGCTGGTGAAACTGAACAAACACAGTTAATTAATGATTTAACGAGGGGGGCAATTACTTTTTCACATAAGGCCAGATTGGCTTAAATGGATGTTTTACCTTAATAAAAGAAATCGTCATTTGAAAACTGCATTTTGTATTTACTGAGATTATTTTTGTTAGGAATGACAACCAAAATGACTAAAAATAGGTAAACAAATGTGATGTATTCATACATATTTACACTCAGATTTGTTAATTAAAGTGTTCAGATAGTTTTCAAAACAATCTAAATTGAAACAGGCTTGAAAGCGGGGTGTATTTCCATCCATTTTTCTGGAAAATATAACAGATGAGACAAATTTGTTCTGGCGTGCTACGAAATGCTGCTTTTTCTTAATTAAATTTTCTGTTGTCTCAAGTAATTTCATCGCAGATTCACTCTTATATTTCCACAATTTTATATTACCACCTTCTCCAAGATTGTTTTGTTTACACTGAGTATCTGGAAAATTACTGATGTAAACTCATAGTTCAGGATAACCTTTTTAAAGTTTATTTTATTGTTTCCAGTGAGTAACTTTAATTATAATCAGCTGAACGTATTTATTTTGTAAAAAACACATTTGAATTCATATTAGTTATATAAAATTAGGTCATATTTAACATGTATCACAATAAAAAACCGACTGGAGAGACAGCGCCTTCACTCGGCACTTTCCGGCGTACTTCGTAAGCTTTCGTCACCCTTCGTCCCTTTCCGCTGATGTTGATGTTGGAGCTCGCGCCGCCTCACCCAGACTGCTTTATGTCTGGCAGCAGAGACCATGCGCGGTCGCCATATTACGGAGCAACCCCTCCTCTCCGGTCCGGTCACAACAGCCGAGCAGCAGGCTTTCTCCTGAACGACGCTAAAGCCTGGGAGAGGACCAGTGATACAGCAAAACCAAAAAGCGAGGACTCGGTGGAATGGATTTAAACCTTCACTCTTCGCTGTTCAAGTGATCGTGTCGCTCTGGGAACGCCGTGGACCGGGTGAAGGTTGTCTAATTTCGATCAACTTTGAGTCAATTCAGCAGTTATAAACCTACTCACTGTTGACTGCGATGGAGACTGGCAGCTAGCTCCGTGCTTGGCAAGCTAGTAGTTTAACATAACAGGCGACTTCCCGAGTGGCTGCCTCGCTTTCGCCGCGTGTGTTTGAGCGAAAAAAGCTACACTGTCGTTTCAAAACACTCGGGGATACTATTGTGTTTAACCCCGGCTCAGAAGGATAGTTAGCCGGCGAACTGCATCAGCTGACGCTAGCCCGATTAGCTGCTGAGCGAGCGGCCACCTAGCTTCCGTTGGCTTGCTAACTGACACAGGGAAATCGTGCATGAGAGGCTGCTAATATCGCCACCAACTTTGCTTAAAAAACTCCCCATCACCCCAGACTTGTTTATTTATTTATTTTTTAACTGGATTGTTTGTAAACCGTAGTTTTGGCAAAACGGCGCCGTCAACGATCTGCAATCTTACTGCCTACTGTCGGACACCAACTACCGCCCGGATCCCCTCGAAATGCACCATCCGGACCCCGCAGGAGACTCTGGCGGTGTTAGAAAGATGGCGCATCCGGCCGTCTTTCACAGAAGGGGCAGCAACACGAGCAGCGGGAGCGGCCCCACGCTGTCAACACCGGCGAACCCGGTGGTCAATAACAGCCACGATGATTATCAGCCCTCCCTGTTGATTCAGCCTCCACCTCCTGCTGGTTCATCCTCCCCTGGTCCCCATCATCCTCCTCCACCCCACAGCCTGAATCTTCAGCCCACACAGTCTGCTGGAGCTCAGATCAAAAAGAAAAGTGGTTTCCAGATCACCAGTGTGACTCCAGCACAGGTATCTGTTAGTACCAATAACAGTATTGCAGAGGACACAGAAAGTTACGATGACTTGGACGAGTCCCACACTGAGGATCTGTCATCTTCTGAAATCCTGGACGTGTCCCTCTCCCGGGCTAACGACGTAGTTGGAGCGGAAAGAAGTTCTTCAGAGGAGACCCTGAATAACTTCCACGAGGCGGAGACCCCTGGAGCTGTCTCCCCAAACCAGCCTTCGCACCCCCACAACTTGAGCCAGGCACAGAAACATGGTGGGGCCATTGTGAACGGGACTGTGCACCATCCTCACCATGCCCAGAGTTTCTCGTTGTCCTCTGGACCTGGCAGCATCCCATCTTCCCTTGCTTCTGGAGCTTTACCTTCTCACACCCAGAAAATGCCTTCTAATGTGGGGGGCCATCAAGAGAATGTTTCCCATGCCGCCCCTCCAAGTATTGTTTCTCAGCCTATGGGAGTTGTGACCCCAGGATCTGTCCCTGGAATGCACAGTTCTGCAACGGGCAACACAGTTAGTATAGTTAATCCCCAGACCAGCAGTGTTAGTAATGTGAATATGTTGAGCTCTGCCAATGTGCCTGTCAGGGGGGGAACCAGCACAAGTGCTAGCAGTAGCAGCGGTGGCTTTCCTCCCAATGTGATCAGCAGCAGTGGAGGGAGTGGTGGTGGCGGAGCTGTTCCAACTGGAGGTAACCATATACCTACCGCTAACATCAACATGATCCAGCAGCAAAGCATCAGCTCCATGACTGCTATGACTACTGCTGCAGCAGTTGTCAGTGCCTCCGGAGGCGTGGGAGTCCCCAGCGGGATTCAGGGAAGAGTTGGATCAGCTGCGCCGCAGCCTGTGAGTGTTCCTGTGACAGCTGTGGCTCCGGCCCCTGTATCATCTGCTCCTGCTGTGGCTGCTACCGGCTCTCGCTTCAGGGTAGTAAAGCTGGACTCCAGCTCTGAGCCCTTCAAGAAGGGCAGATGGACATGCGCTGAGTTTTATGACAAGGAGGCGCCAGCCCCTGCTCCTGGCACATCAACAACTGATACGCTGTCCTTCAGTATACGTCAGTTTGTCCCAGAGAGCTCTGCTGGAGCCTCAGAGAAGGAAAGCACAAGTGGTAGTTCTGTGAGTAATACAATGAGCCATTACATTGAGATCATGGGCAGTGGAGAGACTGGTGGCTCCCCAATACCCCAACATGCCCAGGATTATGCCTCCCCTCCTCAGGGCTATCAAGGAATCATTCCCAGTGGCTTAAGTATGGGAGCATCTCAACCACAATCTCACATGCAAACCCAGAAGACAACCGGAGCCCCCCCAGCTCCTACAAGTATCCATCAGCCTGCACTCATGACCTCTATTGGTCTCCCCACTCCTGCCGTGCCCCAGCAGCAGCTAACCTATGCCCAGGCGGTTGCTAATCAACCTCCAGTCGCCTCACAGGGCTTAGTGGGTGTTCAGCAGCAGAAATTAGGCTATCCCTGCCTTCCACAGCAGTCAGCTGCTTCCCCTTCAGCACCCCCAGTATCAGTGAGGCCACCTGAATACACCCAGCCACAGCAAGCTGTCCCCCAAGCTGCTGCCTCTCAACCTCTTACCACCCAAGCCATCACAACACCGTCTGGGCCGGCTAATGGAGCTACTCAAATGATGGGAGGTCCTCAGCAATCACAGGGGCTCCTTCACACACAGCCGCCCTCAGGTTTGCCTTCTCACATTGGTGTAGCAGGTCTTGGCCATGTGGACAGTCAGCAGCAGAAGCCACAGTCTCTCCCAACCCAAATTCAAAACCCAAGCTTGAACAGCCAGCTCCCTGCCGCTGCTCATCAGAACCAAGCGGCTGCACCAAGTGTGCCTCCTTCCAACCTTCAGAATGATCATCAGACCCAGCCCCAAGCCCACGGTGTTGGCACTACTGCTCGGATGCCCCAACAAGGTGTTCCTCATAGCCAGCCTTCCTCTGTGAGCTTGACCCAGGACCACAGCAGTGCCCAGGCCCTGTCTCATGCTGCCCAGGCCAGCGCCCTGTATGCCAGTTTGCCCAGCTTCACCACCACACAGTTGCAGGATGCCCAGCGCCTGCTCCTCCAGCATCAGTCCGCTTTGTTGGGGCTGCCCAAGGTTTCCGGCGGGGAGGCTGGATCCAATACTGGCCAAGGTCAAGAAACTGAGGGCAATACCACCACTGCCAGTGCCTTAACTGCACCAGCTGGTCTCAAGACTGTAGATGGCGAGGAGGATGGGTAAGACACTTTGACTTAATTTTCTACACTATGTTATACGTTTGTTTTTTCTGTCATCAATTCTGCTGGCTCCAGTGAAGAATATAATAATTACAGGCACTCTTTATTACTTGTGTGGTAAAGTCATAATATAGTATTCTGAATAATTTTAAAGCTGACTGATGTAACTGGTTGCTGCTGTGAGAGAATAAAGGAGGTAGTCATTCTTGATAACTAGCTGACAGTGGCCAAGCTGCTACGTTCTGTCTGTCTTCTGTCAGCGGGACACGGCGCAGGACTCAGCTGGACATGACGTTCCCTGCCTTTATCAACGCTGCAGTGATTCGACATTTTCCTTGCCTCCTGCACGATTTCTTAAATCCAAGCTGTCGGCCTTACAGGGCACAATTTGTGTTGGCTGGACAGTGTCTTACGCTCTGTCTCTTCGCATTGTTAAAACTCAGGAAGCACAGAGACAGTTGTGTGATTATTTGATCAGTGTTAGATTAACGGAGGTAGCTACACATCTAATAGAATTTACCTGAAGTGAAAAAATGCCAATTGCCTTTAGATGATCTCATGAGGAGGAGGTGCTGGGTTGGTGGACATGAAAACTAAAGTGTGTAACTTTTATTTTAAGGTCTTATTGATCGTTAGAAGGCCTGACTTTTTTTTTTTCTGGTGAACAAAGTGAAAATCTTGTGGAATGTACCGCCAGTAAGTTTTAGAGCTAATGTCTCAGGTCAGACAGGAATTTTAATCACCTTTAATCAGAAGGAAATTACTTATAATTCTCTCCTCTTAACAATCTTAAGACTTTTTTTCCTAAAAACCTTTTACTTAGCCTGTAAGCTTTTAGAGTGTACTGAATATCTTTAATCTAACTCACCAGATGGAAAAAGAAAGTGTATTATTAGGCTGATGGCCTTTTGATATAGAGAAAGAAACTGAGGTGATGTTGAACAGGTCAGGTAGTTGCAGCTTCCGTTGTCACATAATGCATAAATCTGTGTGGATTAAGGTGGATTATTGCTTTTGATTAGCTGAATTTGTGTCAAACCAAAGGCTTTTTTTTACAGACAGGTAAAACTGCTGTCTCTGTATTATGATCACAAGTTAATTTGGTTCTGTTAGGGGTTGTTGTTTTTGTGTAGCGTTAGTTAACAAGGCCCCTCCAAAAGGTTGTGTCTCCTTCCTGATTTCTCTGCAGAAATCTAAAATGCACATTCGCATCAGCTGTTCAAGACACAAATAGTCCGAGCACAGTTGGGTTTTTCCAAAACCTTCTGATTTCTCTCTACACTTTGGCTTTATCATTGACGTCAGTCTGCTTTTTGGTGACGACGTCTCGCTGTTATTCCTAAAATCCTCCACTGATTGTAATGTAAAAAACACTAACCTGCTGCTTGAACAATGTCACATATTGTTTAATACTGATTATAGTTATAATAGTATAATTATAGTTAATTTATAGTATTTAAATTTTAATGCACAAATATAAAAGGGAGACTGACAGAACACAAGTACCTGTATTGACAGTCGTTTTGTTTATCAGTTTATTACTGCACTCAGGACAGATTTTAAACTAATTAGTGGATAGCTTTTTTATTCAGAACATTCGTTTACAGCAATGTTTGAGATCAGTTTTAACATTTAACACCAGTGTCAGAAGGCTGTATTAAAACAGTGATTTTTATGTATTATTTAAACCTATTGAAGAGGACTTTATAGACATAATTCAGCATGAGCAGCTTGTTTAATAACGCTGTAGGCCGTTCTTTACATAAATATGTGTTCATTGAGGGAGCTGAAGTTTCTCCTTTATGTTTAGCTGACTTTAAGTGAAACAAGGTTAAGAAAGCTGTTGTCTTCAGTTAAACTACATTATAGCACCATATTGATTTTATAATTCTAAAGTAGCTTGTTGCAAATGTTTGTTTCAAAACAGCAATACCTTAAATAAAGAGATATCTGTCGCTCCTCTGGTAGAAGAGCCATGCCTGATTGTGTTATCCACTGGATAAAACGTACAACAACCTGACAGCGTCTTTGGTTAATGAACATAAATGTTTAGAGCTGGGGTGGCCAGGGATGGTCCTCGAGGGCTACTATACCTGATTTGTATGATTAACAGTCTTCTGCAGAACATGAAGAGGTAATTTGACTATTGAATCAGGTGTGTTGGAGCCGGGAAACAAGTAAAACATTCAGGATAGTAGCCCTTGATGACCAGGTTTGGCCACCTCTGGTTTAGAGGACATCCCTCCTTGGCCACCGTACACAGCTGAATGACAGCACAGCTCAACAGCTGCAGAAACAGAGGGGGAAATAAAATAAATAAATACACCCTGTCTTTGTTATCTTGTTTTAAGGCATTTAAAGTGCAGGGATGGCATAATGGAAAAATGTAAAGGTTTTGACACTGTGGCTTTTTAACTCTGTGGTAAACCTTGAAACTAGCAACCAGCCCGTGCAAGTAAAGCTTGTACATGTTGCTGTCCATTATCAGTGTTTTAAAAGTTATTTGTATATTTTTAAATCCCTGATGTGTTAATGATGTTTATAGTGGAAGTTCTGCTACAAGACAAAAGTTAAAATTAGCTTACTTCCAGCTGATTATTTTAGACCGGCTTCTATTCTTTGAGTGGTTTGTGTCAGAGGTGCTAATTGAATTCAACAATAGTGTTAAAACTTCTCTGGGGTTGCCTATAATTGGCAGATGTTGCTATAATAACCATTGTTTACGATGCTCCAAACCAGAGCACAGTGATTGATGTGAGGTATGTGAGATGGGTTTTGAAGCATTTTCAGTTTTAGAATTCATAACAATGACTTTAAATGGTGTTAAAATGGTGACTGTAACCAAAACGTGGCAGTGGAAGGATTTAGTGAACCAAAAATAATGTCTCTGTGCTTTTGTCTGAATGGTGCCATTTTGTTGTTTATTATTCAAGTGTAGTTTCATAGTTATTATTGAATCATCGGTGCTGAACTCGAC
>JAOXNZ010000188.1:7617554-7638421 GCA_028566095.1 Kryptolebias brasiliensis | reverse complement strand
AGGAGGAGGAGGAGGAGGAGGAGGAGGAGGAGGAGGACGATGGGATTAGAGGTGAGGGGATTTCAGCACAGACAGAGATAACACAACAGAGAGAAATTTAATAGATTTTTAGACCCATTTGTGGGATTTTTACCTGCACATCTGGAGAGTTTGTGCTGAGCCAGATTAACCCTGGCATGAAAATCAAACACATTTAGGATAAACAGAACTTCCTGGTTCCAGAAACTCGTTTACGGGTCGGCACCAAGGAAAACTTTTATTTTCGTCAGTGAAGTTTAGTTAAGTTAGTCTGTAGGGTTTTAATGAAATGTTTGCCTGTTTCAACTGTGTGAGTGTTCGTTCCTCTGTAATTATTTGTGAAAAATCCAGCTAAAAGAAAATTAAAAAACTTTCTTTAAAATAATGTGGTTTCTCTTTTTTTTTTTTTTTTAAAGGAAATTGATCCAGGAAGATGTTGAACCACAATATGATTCAGAGCATTAATGCATCTTTTTCTCAAAATTCAAACACAAAACATTGTTAAAATGGTTGTATTATTTTACTGGAAAACAAATGTTTTTCTCTTATTCTGTAAGAAGCTAAATGTGGTATGGTTTTAAATATATTTTAACAGTTGTTTCCATAAATTGTGTAAATTTAACATCTAATAATTGCAAACATCACATTTGTTCATCAGCTGAGCAATGGGCAAAATTAGTAAAACGGATAAACTTTGTATTGTTATATAACATAGGTTTATATTTGGTAAAACAGTGTATTTGTTATTGTTTTCTTTAAGGGTTATAGAAGAATTTAACATTTTGTTGCCTCTAAAAGCTCTAATCTGTGACGTGAAACTTGCCTGTGCGATTTCTGACTTTTGAAACGGCTCGATCTTCAGCCACATTTTAATTTAATTTTTAGTTTTTAGGTTTTAGTGGGCTGCTGCTGTCATCCCCCTAAACACGCAAGCAATGTGCTGAATCATGGCCAGCATTCCTGTGGCCAGAACACTGTCCAGTCAGGAGAACGTTAAACACAGAACCCAATGAATGACTTTGCTATGAGCGTAAGGAATCCTGACTGTTCTTTTGTTTTATTTATTCCTTTTTCTCTTGTTGACTTTGACTCGTTTGTTGACATTTTGTCACCAGTTGTGTATTGTGTATAGGCAGAGCAAAGTCACCTGCTAATAAGTGTTATTTGTATTTAATATTTACTTAAAAATAAAAACTGAAATGATGGTCAAGAAGGTTTACTCAAAAATGCAGGTTAATGTTAAAAGCAGAGGAGAGATTTTACCTTCCACTGAAGGCCTGAACAAAAAGAGTCAGGATTCTTTTCCAGTGCTCACAAATATGTTCATTTATATTAATGAAGTCTTTCAACTCTGTTTGGTTGTAATGACATCTAGTTTAGGTGAATTTATGTCCGCTTGTTTTGTGAAGGTTAAATCAACTTCATTATGTTCAGACTGAATGTTGAAGGTTGTTGGAAGGAGGTTAAATTTATTTTGTTTCTTTGAAGCACAGCAAACACTTCACTCTTCATTCTGTATCCTGTATCCTGTACCCAAACGTCCTTACGCTGCTTCTTGTGCTCTACAGCTCTTTGCAGGAACTGGAAGTATATTTTCCAGCCACAGTGATCCATTTGCTCCAGAAGGTTTAAGACTAGGGATCAGAATGTTATAAACACCTTTTAAACTTTTTAGCTCAGAACCAAACATGGCTGGTAGATTCCCCCTGTCAGCTGCTGTTGACACTTACAGTAGTTTAATGAAAACCACAGTCTGCAGTCTTTGTCAGCTCTGTAAGCGGTGCTGTACTGCCCCCTGCTGGTTGGGAAGATGGGACCTGCCTACTTAGTTTGTGTGTTTGTGATGCCATCCTGCTGAGAGGTGAAATGATCCAGTTAAATACACATTTTCTTATGACCATTTGGTTACAAAGCATTTGTTGTCAGTTTGGCAAACTAAAACCTTAGTTGTTTTACTTCCTGTACAGTATTAAGTTGTTTTGTGCTCTTTTATGTTTTCCTGTATTTAAAATAGTTTTGTGGGTTTTTGTGGATTAGTCATGTGAGAGTCATTCAGGCCACAGAGCAGCTGCAGACGTCTTATGCACAGAACTGGTGATGTGCTTTGTTGCAGAGCTACAGAGGTGAACACTTTGATATGAAACAAAATCCCAAGCTGTGCTGCAATGTTGGAGCAGGAAACAAATTAACAAGAGTTTAAACAGAAACTTAACAGACATGTCTCAAACTGAAGTGGAAGACTCACCAGAAGTAAGTTGGGAGGAAAATCAGCGTGAGCTCATTAGAGCAGCTACAAGGTCTCTGGTGTGCTGTAATTCCTCTAAATGCATTTTGGGACTTATCATGACTCAAAATCCTCTTTAAAGTTCGGTCAGGGCAATTAGTGGGGCCATTTTAGTCCCCTAAAGAGCTTAAAACAAATTAGTTGTTAGTTGAGCAACCATGCACACTTTCTTCTGTCAGGTTAAGTTGCAACATATTGGGTGAGATGACAGGTAACAAGGTGTTTTTTATATGCTAAAAGATACAAGGATTAGCACTTTTTCACATCAGAACTCAGTCGATTATGTTGCCAACATGTGCACATGCTCGCTTACGTAAAGAAATTATTCTTTCGTTAATTATAGTGTGTTCAATGCTTGGTCATCAACTGTATGGCAACCGTAGTGGCATTTAACAAGCAGTTTTGACCAACAAGTGGTCTGAAGTTTCAGGTTAAATTTCTAAGTCTCTGTACTGTGAGTTAATTTTATACAGACTGAACAAAGATCAGGATTAATAACTCGTTTAGAAGCAGTACATCTAATTCCACAAAGAAGCCTAATTAACAACATGCTTCAAGACCCTCTAGTGACTGAAATGAAAGCTACACGACTGAATATATTAAAACAACTTCTCTACCTTAGAGGGAGGTTTTAGTTTTATATACTATGAGTAATTATACTGTTTCTAAACTTGGCACAAAACTAATTTTAATAAACTTTTTTCCCTCTACTCTAAATATGAGTGTGACTGTATAAAAGTGAGCTGACATGTAAACATGTAGCTCTGATTGGCTTGGTGTTAAAATTCAGGCCTGGTCCACACGTAGCCGGGTCTTTATCAAACTGAATATCTCCGCCACATCGTTTGAAGAAATGATACCATCCACACGGAATCGGTTTAAAAAGTGTTCATCCACACAAACCTGCTGAATTTCACCACTGAGCGTTGTTTTAAACATGCCATCATCAAAGTTTTCCCACCAGCCAGCAGTGCGTCCAGGTCTGATCCAAAACCGGCGTCGGCGACGTTGAATGGCGGCGGCATTGTGCCTCCGTATCGGGAGGGACAGCTGATGTAAAACCGCTGCCCTCCAAGCGCTCCTTCTCCTTTGCAATTCAACATATTGTAGCAGTTGGGTTTGTAAAAACAAACGGGCAAAAAGCGTCTGAACCAAGGTAAAAATCAGCACCTCTCTGATAGCAGACGTTTTCCGTTTTCTGCATGGTCAAACAATAACAATCGTCACATATGTGACGTCAGCGCCGCATTACTTGTCGCAGACTATAATGCGCGGACCTTTAAATCACCGGTTACCAATGTCCACACGCAAACACAAAAAAGGAGAATTTGCAAATCTTCACTTTGGCCAGAGGTTTCATTATCAATCGTTTTTAGTGCTATTAAACGGAGGTTACATGTGGATGAAAGGCCAAAGCGCATTAAAAAAACTATTCGGTTTACCAGATATCCGGCTATGTGTGGACTAGGCCTCAGTTTGTGGCCAGTCGAGCCGGTTTTTAGGACATTAGTGAAATTTAAAGTACTGCATCAGCACATCATTTCACTGACTGTGTGACTGAGTCAGATGTGGTTATTGTGGTCTGTTAAATGTCTTTTATCATTTATATAACCAGGGTCATTTTAAATGGAAGTTAAAGTGCAAACAGGAACAGGATGTTTGACTCGATGTTGGACTTTTAACATGAAAAAAGCTTGAATAAATCCCAGAGCCTGCTTGTTTGAAACTACAGTATAATATTTGTCATTTGCTATTGGCTTTGGCGTCTCCCCCGGCTGCAGTGAATTGGTAACTTGCGAACACGTACAGACATTTATTAATTTATTACATGCCATGACCTTCCTGGTGTGGCGGGCGATGCCATTGTGGCGCCCCCTCTTTGGGTAATTACAGGGGAAATGCTGTCATTGCAAAAGGAATCACCCCTTTTGGAAGACGTTCATTTATCTAAAGTAAATAGATGAATATGAATACCCTCTATTCTAAAATGACAGCCTTTTTCTACCATTGTTTACTCGGTGTGCATTAAAGCTGGAAACTTATTCACATTTTGTTTTCTCTTGTGGTTGTTACTGTTACTGAACTCAACGTTCCCACAGTCTTGAAAATCATGGAAAAAAACCTGGAATTTGTTTTGTAGTATTTTCTAGGTTTGGATAAGTGTGGGGAAAGTAAAGCATTTGCATTCTACCCTATTTCATTTTCTAAAAATAGGAAAACCTAAGTTTGTGGAAATAATATTAATAATATTAGGATTAGGATCATAAACTTGCTTGGAGAAAAATGTTCAAGAAAAGTGTAGTTTGCCTTGTTTTTACAGATTTACCGCTCCCTTTTAATCCATCGAAATGTTTATTCTGGTTTATATTTCAGTTTTTTTTTCATCTCCACCGAGGAGGTTCTGTTTTCAGTAGCGTCCGTCCGTCTGTCTGTTAGCAAGATTACCTAAAAACTTATGAACAGATTTGATGAAATGTTGGGGTTGTGATTACAATTTGGTGGTGATCCAGATCATACAGTTTTTAAAGACCCTATGGCCTTGGTGGATATTTCCGTTCTGAGTCTTCTAGTTTGGTTTGTTTTAGCTTGAAGAAAATAAAAGCCTCACTAGACATTAATAAATGCCCAAGATTGTTTGAACACTATTAAGATTTAGGTCTGGAAAAGTATGAATTTTTAAGATCAAAATTGTGTAGGAACCCTGTGAATTACTCTACTTCTCATTCAGTCATAATATAATTATTTGTCATATTGTTAACATTCTTTTGATAACTAAATAGAACTTTTTTGTGACAGTAAATGACTCAATTACTCATTTTACTTTTTTAGTTTTCCTAAGGAGCAACAGAGAGGAGGTGCAGTGAAATGAAATTCTGATTGTGACCAGAAGATGGTGGTGGTGTTTGCGTTTTCAGTTCATCTCTTTGGTTTTCTGGGCCACAGGGTTTTTTTTTCCCCCTCAGTCTTCTCTCTGAGTATTTGACAGCTAAAATTGTTCAGCTGAACAATCCAAGACTCCCTACCAGCATCTTTATTGGTAGATGGGGACTGACTATATTCCAGTATAAATTTAGGCAGTCTAATATTATGCATTTGCAGTATCTTGTAATAGGACTTTTGCATCATTCTGGGAACATGTAGATGTAGAGACGAGCAGCCATGATTGTGAGGTCTGTTTCCTCCAACTATGAAAGCCTGAAGTAAACAACTGTCTGTCATCGTTTGGTTTTAAGCTGTACCCATGACGGATCTGCTTTCGTCAGAGATTTAGACTTAGTGGCTTTGAGCCATTTCTAATCCACTCGCAGCTCTTTCCTCTTGTCTTCGCTTGTAATCGGATACAAGTGAAAGCAGGACACTGGGCCAGGCTGTGTAACTTATTGTTTCCACATATCGATTTGATGAACTTCCCTTGACCTCAAACGACCGACGTAACGAAGAGGAACACTATAAATCTTTTAATTCTCAAGTGGTTGATGCATGTCCCCCCGACTTCGATTGATTGTAATTTACTAAGCATTTTCTGATGATGTCTATACTGTCGACAAAACCTTCTGAGATTTTAGGAGGACCGCTGTTTAATTATCAAAAGTGCACAATTCTGCAGATGTTAAAAAATAAATATACTCTCAACTTTGACAAAATATTTTTGTTTTTTCATGGAGTATTGCTGGAAATACACTATAAAGTACTTTTTTTAGATGAGGTTGAAATCTCAATACAAATTTAGATCCTTTTTTTACCAAGACATCACTGTGAGACGCTAAAAAGTGAGAACTGCTGACTCATATTTTGACAGTATGTGTCTTTCTGTTGATAGGTGTAAGATCTTTCACTGAAAACAGTTTGTAGCTTGCTGTTTCATTAATACAAACACCGTTAAACTAGTCATCAAGAAAAATGAGTTTTCCTTGGTAGGCGTGAGGTGACAACAGATGAATCGTGTGATAATGATGTCATTGCTGTGATACAACGGTTTCAGGATTATTACAAATTCTTCCAAATGAACATTTTTAATTCATCTAGTTTTAATTTAAACAACAGACACTTTCTGGTGAAGTTAACAGTAAAATGAAGGTAGAGTAATTGTCCACGGCTGATTGTATTGACATTTCATGAAGACGTGGCCCTCTAACGTCTCCCCTGGGGCCCTTTTCCTCTCGTCTTTTATTGCTGCCGTTAGCATTACTCCTGTTCTGTGCTGCCTGGACTGGTATGCTGTGTGTTCTTTGGCAACTAATCCTTTTAATACCAGGTTTCACCCCACATTATTCAAACCTGATACTCACACACCCATCACAACTTATGTAACGTCTGCATACGTGTGTATTGGGGAGATATTCTGAAAAAAGGAGGCTTCTTGATCCCCAGCCCTGCCACCTGTCCTTGGATAAGAAGGTGAACCCTATTACCCCATAATTAGTCTAGCTGTGTGTAAGAATAAAGTAATTGTTGCATGTACTGAGTGTAAATATGTGAGTGTGGGAATAAGAACTGAATTCTAAACCTTTTTAGAGCTGAGAAGAGGTTAAAGAAAGTTTAATTTTCTGTATATCTGGGTTTACAAAGCATTGGAGACTTAGCATAGTATCATAAAATAAAAACTGATAGGGGGGGAGAACTGCACTCCTAATATTTTATTATTGTGGGTGTCTCAAACCCATCCCAAAACATCACGATTTCTGTCACGAGCCTCTCCAGGCCGTCTCATGAGGTGTATTTTGACACCTGCATGGATCTCTCCTCTGAAAGAAAACACATCTACAGTTAAAAATCACGCTGATGATCAATAGTAATCGTTAAAAAACACTGGTCCAAATCTGTTTTCATTTCAAAAGTGCACTGCAGTAGATTAAATCATAAATGTGTGTGCATAGCTGCCGAGGCGCGTACAGACCAAGCTGAAGTGAGCAATAAAATAATGTGCTCGGCCTAGAATACAGTTTTGCAAGCAGTGTACAAAAAAATTAGCTATGATTTTCAAAATCTGGCTGCAGAAAATGCAGCTGGTCGCTTGTTTTCAAACTCAGAGTTCAGTGAGACTGCAGCTGAAAATTTGTGCATTTTCTCTCAATACTGAGTCAAGTTTGGGTCGCCTACAGCCCAGTGAGATGCCACCTTCTGCAGCATAGTATTTGAATCATGTATGTGATTGTTCTTCCCTCCTTTTTGTTTCAGCAGACTTTCTCTTCCTCCTTCTTTCCCCTGTCTGTGTGAGTTTAGCTCAGTATGAGGACTTGCTGCTGTCAGCCCAAATTGCTCCCCTCTCTCCCATGTATGGAGGGCAAAATGGCCACTCATCATTCCTCCCTGCCTCTCTGACTAACTCACCGAGTAGCTCTGTGTCATTCTCCATAGTCAGGGTGTGACTATGGAAAAACCTCTGCCAGGGCTTACTGGTAAAGTCTCTGCACACTTTCTACTATCAAACTACAGCTCAGGCAAAAGCCTTTACAATTTAACAATTCAATAGGGCTTTTTTTCCTATCACTGGGACATGCCAGGCCCCTTTTGTAAAAATTTAGAGTCTGCATTTCCCCCCTAAGCACTGCAGAACGGACGTCTTCCTCTAAGACATAAAGCTGACCTACATACAGCACTTGTCGTTATTTGAATATAAGCTAATTAATGTAGAGTAAAAGGTTTGGTCAGGAGCTTTGAGCACCGATGAAATGAAACAACCATGGAAAATCAATCACTGTACTGGATTTATTTATCTGACATTGGTTTTGGTGAGTTTCCTTAAATCTGAATCAGGATGAGTTTTGTGGTAGAGCAGATGGACAACGGAGGGCCAAGCTCAGAGCGGAAAGCAAAAATATATTTTTGTGTTTTGCTGGGTGAAGTGATGAAATTCTCACATTCACTTTCATTGTTGTGGCTTTTCAAAGCTAGGCCATTTTGTTTTTGGGTTGCATTATCTGTCTCTACAGGATGTCTGATTTCCACTGAACTAGCAGGTTTGAATCTAACCAGAGTTTAAATGGCTGCTGTTTCAGCTTCTGAACCTTTAGCTCCTGGTGGTAAAGCAAAGCATGATGCTGCAGCTCTGTTACCCATTTATCCCACTTTGCTCTTTGTTTTGTAACTGGTTTGAGTGGGACCTTAACTTTCAAATTTATGTTTATCTGGAAAGGGAGGATGAGTAATACCCCAGCAAATAGTGTGTCTGCGGGCTTGTGTGTTACAGCAGATAATTTTGTTTGAAATCATAGTTTGCTGTAGTTTTTCCTTCATTCAGTTAAAGTAGAAGTAACCAATATATTCAGTTAGCAAGTACAACAAAGATCATTTATTTTCTTATTGAGAAATCTTATAGGAACTAAATTTACTGTCATCTGGCATCCATAATAAGAGATTATGTCTTATCTTGGACAAACAATAACTAAATATGTTGGTGACTTTTGCTCTGATCACTTCAGATCCACAGTAGCCTATTATTATTGCCTGCCACCAAAAGGCAAAGGCAGGCGATGTCTCTGGTTTTTGTTACCTTTTTAGGACTTGAGGACTGGTAGTCCTTATGGGTACCAAAGTCCAATCCTGATAAGTTGGAATGTCATTTTAATCTTGTTTACTGGCATTGTGGCTGGTTAGTGCTATAAGAAGGCACTTTCCCAGAAGTCATGTGCCACTGGTTCACCCCGGTACACCAAGTCTGTTGGGACAAGTGAAATCCCCGGGATTGAGCTCGTCTTTTACCAGCTGTTTCTTAGCCGTCCGTCTCTAAGCCAGCAGAGGCCCCTGTGAGTGCATGTTGTGCTTTCTGTTTGCTGAGGCATTAAGGCACGTTAGAGCTGCCTTTCAATGAGACATGACAAGATTAAACCCTGAAGCACAAGGTCTCTTGTCTCGTCACTCAGAGGGCCGACATACAAAGTCACAAGGTTGCAGGAAAAATCCACTTGACCAACAAACTAAAATGTTGTCATTGATTTTGTGAAACATAAAATAAATTATGTGATTCTGACTGTGACAACCTTAAACTATCTTGTCAGAAATTTGAACACTGTAGCATGTTTCTCACCCTACACCATGGAGCCATTCAGTTTGTAATATTTAACAAAGGAAAGGGTTGTACTACTGTCAGTGATGCTGAGGCTTTTTTATTATTGAATAGTTGCAGATTATTTCAGTTTACTGAGTGCAGAGGCCTTGCAGTGTAAGAGCGGGGAAATCACTGAGCCACATGCTAATCTCAGTTGATGGTTTATGTAACTGCTTGTACCACATGATCACACGTCACGACCCCGCAGCAACTGTCTGTATTCAGTGATGCGCTCAACAGCCGCACATGCAAACACAAACGGTTGACATGGAGGAAAGATGAAGGGCACACACACATGATCACTGGAAGGCTCAACGTGCAGCTTCACTCTCTAACGCACCTGTCTCCGTGGCCCAGATCCGATCTCTAAACGTAAGGAGGAGCAGGAGCTGTTAGAAAATCCCAAACAAAGAAGATCGTTACACAGCGCTGCGTTACTCCGGAGTCTATATGTTCCAGCTGAGAGCCGCGTCAATGAGGGTGCAGGGGATACATCTGCGAGGCCATGACGAGATGGCTCTGAAGCTTTTGTTCTGGGAGCTGGAGCAGCATCTCAAAAGGTAAACTAGAGAGAGAATCCCCAGGAAGTCTTCACTGTAGCACAACTGCACACAAAAGGTTGAATGGTAATACTGTCACCTCTGTTTAGCCACTGCAGGCTTCTGTGGTGGTATTAACACTCAGGAATATGGGATCTCTTTTGTTTTTAACTAACTTTAAATTGTAACTAAACTTAGATGGGTTCATGTTTAGAAAAATAGACAATTTGATATCAAGAATGGGATGAAGATGTTCACTCACTGTGGAGCTCCAGAGGATAAATAAGAATTTTTTTCACTGCATGTTTATGGGTATATTTTTGGCCATGTATTATTGACATATTTTGCCACTTTACTGTATTTATTTGAAATGGTCTAATAAAAGTCAATTCCTTCCTAGTATAATACAATACTTTCAGATACAGTACAGAAAGGCAATGAAGGGAACGCAAATATTTGCCACTTATGAAATGTTATAAACTGCATGAAAACCCTTAATTTTAGTTGAATACAAAGATGGTTTATTATAGTTAAAATGGTCATCACTGTGAATTCCTGTTTGATAATCATGTCAGCACACACTGACGTTACTACAGTTCGGGTCATTTCTCTTGTGCTGCTTCACTGGGTCACTGGGCCGGTACTGATTTACAGCAGAGCTGTTGCTTTTCTGTAGCACAACCTGTAAATTCATGCAGGGTTGAGACTCGGCCATTTTAGCTTCTGAAAGTTTTTATAGGTCAACTTCACCTGGCGAAGCATGCTGGTAATACAAAAGAATTGAAATGATTTTTCAAGACATAAATAAGCCAATTAATAAGCCCATCTTGTGCTTTATATGAACTCATAGTTATATTTTAGGATCTGAATCACCAGTTTAGAAGTCCTTTACCAATCAAACATTATTTTTCCCAGATTCCACATGGCTGCTACAACTTCTGTTACCATCTCCCTGATGTTCCTTCTTGTAGTCTGTCTTTTTGACTTGATGCTTGTTCGTTTTAAAGCTTGTTAAACTCGCTGCTGTACAAACAGCTTAATGTAGAAAAGCGCAAGACTATAAAACTGGTGTCTCAGACGGTTTAGGAGCAACACCCTTTTTCTTTTACTCCAGTACACTAAGTTCTAATGCTATGTTGTACTAAAACAGTTAGGGGATTGTTTAGGAACCAGGTTTTCTCGTTGTTAAAGTTTCTTTCTGACAATAGCATCCTGTTATTTTCCTGACAAGCTGGCCGTGTGAAGTAAACATACAGACCCCACCGGGTCTCGGTGAGCTTATTTCTGCACCTCCATCTTTGAAAACGTCACGAGGGTTTGATTCTTAGAGCTTCAGCTGAACGGGCTATTTGGGTGTGGATAAGAAGCTAAAACCCCTTCCAGTCAAAGAGAAAACTGAAAGCGCTAAAAGAGGCTTAGAGCTTCTTTTTTTGGCACTTGGCTTCTTGGGACAGTAAGTACTCAGGTGTTTGACTGGAATCAAACGTGATTAGAGAGTATTTTAGCTAAAAGAAGAATTGTGCTGTTGTCATTTGAGGGTGACTTTTTAATCAACCTAAAATGGTTCCTTTTCATGGACACATGAGCAAACTGAACAAACATAACTTCTAAACCTTTACTAGTACAGCTAAGTTTAATTCATTCAAAGATTAGTTATTTAAAAAGCTTCATAACAGCTGAAGTATTGTCCATCCCCTCAGCTAGAAATGTAGAAGCCCACCACTCATAACTCACTTTGATAGGCACATGTCAAATCTATTAAAACCATATTTATTTCCCCTTGAGGTCTGTTCAGATGCAATGTAGGCAAATGGGTACTTAATACATGTTTGCGCTGAGACGCGCAGACTGTTTTTTATTATTTTTTTTCATTTTATTTAACCAGGAAGGTCCCATTGAGATGCATCTTATCCTCTAGGACAGTGGTTCTTTTCAGCTTTCAGCCCACAAAATTAAAGAGGAAGAGACTCGTGACCCCATCTATTGCTGGCTGAAGTATACAAACCTCACAAATAAGCCATTTAACAAAGAGCCTCGTCAGCTGTCATATTGTTTTTAATAATTTGATTTCTATAGCCCACACTTGGTGTTTCATGACTCACATTGGGGTCCCGGCCCCAGCTGTTTGAAGGAAGTTTTCGTAGATGTTACATCTCCTTTGACTTTTTCCTTTAGCTTTTACTCCTGTTTGTGTCCCTTTTTTTTGCAAAGGAGGAGTGTTTTTGTGAGATATTCAGTTGTAGGTCAGCTCTTTTATTTCCTATAATTTCAAAAAGCACAAAAGGTTGTGGTTTTGAGACTGGTGTTAGGTGCATTTATCCTCACTCTGGGTTTTGATAATCCAGTAAATGTGTTGCTGTTTTGTACATTTGCTGATTTAATTTAGACGTCTTTGTGTCCTTTTGGTCAGAAACCACTTAGATGCTGCTGAGCATCAACTCTGTGACCCTGCTTGAATGCTTTATTTAACATTTGTGACATATTGTTTACCTCTGTCCCATTCTTGTTACATATTTAGGAACTTCTTTAGTACTAAATGCACAAGAAACTGCTTAGTATTTTTTTAGATAATGTTTTATTTTAGAGCTAGAATTATAACACAGGTGGTATTTTTAGCAAATATGTTCTATTTCCTCAACCTACTTACCATTTATTTTGTCAATTTAAGTAAATACCATTTGAATTTTCTTTTGAGTTGTGTCTTTGTGTTAACTATTTAGGCAATTTTCTCAATATTAATAATCCGTAGATGAGTCAGTACCTTCCCTTGATTGCTGTTTATCATTCCCCCCCCCTCTGATGTTAGAGCTGACACCAGTAGTACTCAGTACTTTAAGTACTTTAAGGACTGAACCTGCTTTATCTTCACTGAAGTGTTTGAATATGATTGTATTTAAATGTCGAGAGTGAACACAAGCAATTTGAAGGGTTTTTCATATGCATGAATATGAGAGGGTGACCCTTCAGAGAGCAAAAAAGGTTTTGTGTGTGGGTGGGTGAGAGTGTTATTTAGTGGACGTCTGAGATGAAAACTTGAGTAGAGGAGTTGTTAGATGTAGGTCACTAAAATACACCCATCTATAAGATCGTCTGAATGCACTTTTTAGATGTCATGTTAGTCTTTTGACCACCATGACCTCGTCCGCCTAAAAGGATAGACTTGTAGTAAAATACCACAGATCTGTTTGAATCTGGGTTAAAACTTGTGCTGTACTGTACCTGACCACACGGGGGCGATACGTGCACATACAAAACAGCACCTAAAACACTGATAGATTAAAAATACAATCATTGTATGTCCTCTTGGTGCATTTATTAACAAAATGTCTTTACTTGATTGTGTTGGCAGTGCTGAGCCCTGCCATCCTTTGGCAGCATGCTTTTATTTATACTACAAAATATATAATGTGGACATGAACAGTTTCAGATGCTTCCTTCAGGCTGAAGGTTGAGGTCCATCAGGACTAAAACTTCAAGACTCAGACAGGCTGGGCTCATCAGTAGGTCCACTTACTCCTTTTTCACTCCTTTGCGACCTAAAATACGACTATTTGTGAACTAATATGTGACCCATGTTGGCAAAATGAAAAATGTCGAACTTCTATTGATACCGATAACTAAAATAGCATATGATCTTCCTGATCTACCTTTAAATTTAAAGTTTTCTAACAGGTATGTCTTCAGAAATAATAATTTTATTTTCTTTAAAACTGACCATGTTTCTTTACCGGCTGCTGTAGCGCCGTGGAAATCCCTTCGTATAATGTTTGGCATCATTGTAAAGATGCCTGATGCCTGACATCACTCCAGACAGAGATAAATAAAATCTTTAATAAACAACAAAACTAGGCTGTTGCTGGTGCTAAATCGCCAAATTTCAACAAACTACATCTTGATTTGATGCTTTTGAGATGGAGAATTTGAAAACAATAAAACTATACTGAAAATCCCTCATTGTGACCCAGCACGGGTCACATATACTCGTTTCCCTTGTTTATATTTGTGTTTTTCATTTGCCAACAAATAGTGATTTTTATAGTTTATGTGGAAGAATAAAGCCGAGTTTGTCACCTAAAGACTTTAATATCTAGTATTTGGTGCTGAAAGGATGCAAAGCGACATTACCTTTCAAATAAAAGTCCTGTTATCAGTTTCCATGGCAACGCGGGGTAATTCGCCTCGTTGCAGCTTTCCATTCCCGAGCCCCCCGGTGGGCGGGGCCTCCCCCCCCATTTTTTCCCTTTCTGCTTCCGGCCACCTTTCCTCCTCCTCCATCTGCGCGAGGACGCAGCACACGGCGTCACCTGATCGGCAGGTGGGGGGCGTTCCCGAATAAATTACCCGAGCGGCCTCTGGCTCGACCAATCGGGAGGCGGCTCCTCGGGATAAATTATGCGGGGGACGGCGGGGGAGCTGCAGCCCTTTGTGTCCCGCTGAGATGGGCTGACCTTGGGTTGGATCCGAACCGCTGCGGCTGTCGTTTTTAACCAGAGGCGGATGTGTCTCGCGGAGCCGGACTCGAGGCTGTTTGATGCTAATCGCAATAATAATATTAATAAATGTTCTGTAAAACATGAACAGCATGAACACGTCGTCGTGCTACTCCGTGGCTATGGATTTAGGCGTCTGCCAGCTGAGAAATCTCTCCATCTCGTTCCTGTCGTCGCTGCTGAGCGCAGAGAGCTCACAAGTCAAGCTCGGCAATAGGTAAAATAAAATAAAAATATATATATATATATATTACACCTGCAGCAATAGGAATAGTTTCACTGTGTTTTATCGAAATTTCCAGATGCTTCCTGACCCACATTCCTCTGAAGGAGAGGCTTCTCCCATCTTTCCTCCCTGCAGCACAGACCGCTCCTCCTAATGTATTTACTCCTCTTTCCTTCTCTTTCAGCTCGTCGGGAGCCAGCGTGGTGGCCATAGACAACAAGATTGAACAGGCTATGGTGAGCTGAAATCCTTATTTTCCGTTTTCCACACACAAAAGGTTTCACTCCCCGCACCTTTGCGGAATGAGGTGGGATTATGTCCGTGTTCAGCTGAACCGTTGGAAGCGAGCTAACGAAGTGGACTCTGTAGGCTGTTTGTTTAATTATGTTTTAAACAAAACTACTGTCAAGTGTTATGAAAGTCATAATTAGAATTAAACGCCCCGTTTTTTAAAACCAGAAGCTAATTTTTGTTTTCCGTTTCTCCATCTCCGTTGTCAGGACTGTTGCTAGGCAAACTGAAGCGTCTAACGCCCCGTTAAATATCTCTCGTTCTCTGATTGGCTGATACATTAAACGTGGGCGGAGCTAGTGACGTAGCACCCAGAGAATATTTGTCCCTCAGGTTTTTCCATTTTATCATCAGATTGTTGTTTCATTATCAGATTAAATTGGAGAGAGGGCCACATTTTTAACGTCTCAATGTGTGTTTAGGTTTGAATGATTAACAAATATTTTATCCCTTTACTGAATTGTTTGATGCATTTCCAGCACTTAATATAAACGAATCAAGCAGATTTATTTTTCTGCCATTTACACAAACTAAAACTGTAATTAAGGTTTTTATAGAGGAACCTTTATAATCTATAAAGTTTGTGCACAGTGATTTAAATTAGCTCTGAGTGAGTTTAATGTGTGCTTCACCTGTTGTGAGATCCTGAGGCACCTCCTGATTGATTCAGAGGCTGCGATGAGTTATAAAACAATTATTCATGCATTTTGATAATCTTGAAACTTAATTGACTGTTGCCTATTTTACATAAATGAATGCTCATTTATATATTTTCATGCCTAATAGTAAGAAAAACCCTATTAATCACAGGCTAATGCAGTTCTTTAGAAATCAGGGCAGGCATTGGTCAATGTACAGCACCTTATTTTTGTATTTTTTTCTTTTTGAGTCAATTAGATATATCTTTATTTAACAAAATATAACAATAATTGCTTAAATTAATAAACACTCCTAGAAGAACTTACAGAACAGCTTAATTGTGGGCCGCAGTAAGCTTTCAGTGCTGCTGCATCCTCCTCCTCTCTGGTAATTGATTAAGGTTACAGGCATGGCTGATTGCAGATTTTATTTTATTTTTATATTTTTTAAAGTGGCCAGTAACGGTTCAAATGCAATTATCATTGTGTTTATCAATGAATTCACACACGGATGAATCGTTTAGAAGCCCTTACTGAAGACGGGCATGTTATATAAATATATTCTGTGAAAACACGAAACTTTATTGTGACATGTTTCTGCTACAGGAATCTACGGTAACCTTAGTGGGACAAATGGCTCCACATGCTGAACAACTCTGCTGACTCTCTTAAAGTGGCAGCTCAGATTAATGTTAACAAAACACATTTTTGACTTTTGAAAATCAATTCAGAGTCATCCATGTCCGCAGTGGGGTGGAAATAAAGGTAGATTTTACCCCCAGGACACAATCAAGAGTTAATTATACGATTTAAAGATGTCAGCGTTTACAGATGGAGTCCTGTTTGTTGTCACGCTCCTAAACCCACGTCTCTGTCTGGTTTCAGGACCTGGTGAAGAGTCACCTGATGTATGCAGTCCGAGAGGAGGTGGAGGTCCTGAAGGAGCAGATCAAGGAGCTGATCGAGCGAAACTCCCAGCTGGAGCAGGAGAACACGCTGCTGAAGACGCTGGCCAGCCCGGAGCAGATGGCCCAGTTTCAGGCCCAGGTCCAGACCAGCTCTCCGCCCGCCCCTCCGGCAGCCGCCCCAACAGGACCCCCTAACCCAGCCGCCCTTGCCCAGCCCGCCTCGCACAGCTCCGGCCCCTCAGCGTAGCCCGGTCCGCGCAGACAGACTGAACTCGTAGTTTTTCAGCTCTGCTACAGCCGCAGAGCCAAACTTCGCCTTCTACAGCAGGAGGCTACGCTGTCAAGACAAGAATTTTGCACATATTTATCTCTGAAGGATGCAGACAGCTGTGCTCCTCGACACAGTGAAGGGTGACAATCGAAACGGGGCTTTGTTTTCAGAAAATCATCAAACATTTGCCAAATAACCATCAGTCATCAACAAGAATGTCTCACCAAGAAAAATAAAAACAGCTTATCAATGACACAAATCTACTTAGCTAAAGAATTAAAATAAATCACTGTGCCTGTGTCTGGATTTTAAGTGATAAGCTGAAGCAGCAGCAGGTGGAAGAAGGCGTTGGCTGTTACCTATTTTGCCGAATGATGTAAATAAAAGCGGTTCTCCACCGAGGCTTGGGGAGGAAAAAGCCTTTCTGGGAGTGACAGATGAAGAATGTGAGCACCTATCGTCACGTCAGAGTCCCCATCTGGAATGGGGGGGTTGGCGGGGAGGTTATTTTGAACATTTTTGGCAGCAGTGATGATGTTACTTAAACTGTGGGTTGAACAAAAACATGGTTTCTTATGGAGATGATGAGAATCTATTTTCAGTATTTCACTTTGGAAGCTCATCCTTTCGCCCTTGACGAAGCTCATTGTTGCTGTTTTCTCCACCCTGCTGTGGCATGTTGTTTAAAGCTCATCTGACAGGGTTGGAGCATTGGGCTAAAGCTGCATTTTTTTAAAAAATTTTTTGTTGTCGTTTTTCCACCAAGGGCAAAAGATGATGTACATTTCTGTATAGTGTAAGTACGATGTAAAATAGGAGGAGAGGAACAACAGATGCTATCTAGGTCACAGATTGATGCAGACGAGCGGGAGAAGACGCCGGTCTTCGCTCCCTCTCTGTCATCCATCTTTAATGCTGTATTTTCAGGACTGTGGATTGGAAGGTTAGGTTATTTAACTGACAACACACAAACCAACAACTGTTGTCCTGCTCCGTTACTGCAACATTAACTCTGTAAACACTTCTCACATCGCTCTCTTTCTTTATGAAGTATTGCACCTTTTTTTTTCTCCTCTTCTTTTATTTGACAGTGAATAACTCTTGGGTCTGAAGAAGAAAAAAAAAGCAAACTTAGGAAGGAAAAAGAAAAAGAAAACACAAGCTCTGAAGATGTTTTTCTTTTTAATTCTGTGTATCAGTTGTATGCTCATGTTCTGTGCATGTTTCCTCAACAACCGGATGTGATGACATAAATACCTACAATTGCACTTGACAGCTGCACTTCACAACTTTCAATAAACGTGCTTAAGAAAGGAAAACAAAAAAACAGCTGGTCGCCGTTTCTTTCCTGCAGTGTCGTGCAAGTGTGAGCCATTACCGAGCACATCTTTACCTGTAAAACCACCTGTTACCAGATTTTTATGTTTGTGTGCACACACGATCATCAGAGTCATTTATCTACACAGATCTGTTCTCGAGTGCGATTGTTGATTTGTTTCGTTCTCATTTTTGCCTTTTACTCCTGAGATTCAGTGTTCGCTGCTGCGAAACGCTTAAAGCCAGAATATCTGTCAAAATGCACGTTTTTTCAGTGGTTTTAATTGAATTTCTACATTTGTTTTGGGGTTAATTTAACTCAAACTTTCTACAAATTGAATGAAAACAGCAGATATTCCTCAGCTTTATATACAGCTGAATTCAGCGATCAGTTAAGGAAATTCTCCCGTTGGTTCGGATCATCTCGGCATCTCTACCTCTGTCTCCTCTCGCCCTCACAGCTTTTAGTCGCCGTTTCTTTTCAGAAGAAGAAGAACTTCACCTTTCCTCCTCCGACCCGGCGTCTCTGACTCCATTGTTCTCCCTCTGACTCCGTTCACATCCGGGGATTATTTCACCGACTCGATATCCGCTGAGTGCCGAGACCATCCAAAGTGTCCTCGTCAACGTTCGAACGTAAACAAACGACTCGTAATTGTTGGCAACAAAGCATGAATGTACTGATTTTGCTCATTTATTACAAATTTTGAGGCAGACTTGGTCGTGAATGATGCGTGTTTAGTGGTTATTTTTATCACAGATAAGAAACGTATAGATCTAGTATTTTGACAGCTGTTATGGCTTTAAATAATCTGATTAATCTCATACTCCAGCTGAACAATAACTTGGTTATTTGAACAAACTTAAAGCTAATTATCATTTCTGATGTTTGTCTTTTATCAAAATGTCCCATGAACCGCTGGACTCATTTGAACGAAACTTTCAGGAAATCACCGGACGTCTACAACTGATTAGCTCTTGGAGTCAAGCCAATTCAAGATGGCCGCCACAGCCAACTCACTTTAGAAAGCCCCAAAATAGCTATTAGCTCAGCCAGTTTTACAAATACTGAACTGAAGTTTGGTGTGGTAGTAGCTGAGCATCTGTGACTAAAACTTTGGCATTAAAACTTAGTCAATACTGTTAGCAAAATATCTCGTAAACCACCGGACATCTACAGCTAGTATTTGGAGTCAGCCCAATTCAAGATGGCCGCCACAGCTATTCAGTCTGAGAGTAACTGAATATAAAAAAGCATCAGAGTAAAAACACAGCTTGTTGATGTATTTAAAGGCAAAGAGTTGGATTTTTAGAAATAATGAACCGTAGATAAAAAAATTAAAGACAGTTTGGTGAATCTTAACTGTGAAGCACGGCAGTGGAAGTATAATGATTTGGGAATCAGCTGTTTTGTTCACAACCTGATTAAAAAAATGTCTTAGTTTGACAAAACTGGAATTTATATACAAATTTAAACATTTTAGTTTGAGGGCAATCGTGCTAAATCAGGTATTACAAAATTAAACCCAAAATAATGCATTTTGGAGTCTAATTATTCCTGTTTGTGCGCTCATTTCCAGTCAAACTGGGCTTAAGGAGGTAAGTGGTGAGTTTCTAACAAGGGAAAAGTTCAGAGCTGGACAACAAAAAGCCTAAACTGAGCAAAGCTGATCGTACTTCAGAGCTAAACTGGAATAAGAGCAATAATTTAAAAACAATTGTCAAGTTGTGCTAAAAACAAGCAATAACAATAACATGTTGGTGAGGGTGTGGACAGTGGGAATTAAAAGTGAGTGCTCTCTATTTGCTCAACATTTATTTGAAAAAACATTCTTCTTCTCGCACTGCACAGACAAATATGGCGGCTCACTCACACACAAACACACACACAGGTGGCGAGCGGATAACGGGCCGTGTTCTCCGGCCGGCGTGGTTTCAGACTGTTCATAGAAAAGCTGTCGGTACCACAGACTGCAACGCTGTAAACGCTGATGGAGGGCAGGGGTTGGTCCTGGGCGGGGGGGTAGGCGCAGGGTAGCCAGGCTCAGTGAGGGCGGGGGTCCAGAGAATCCCCCCCACCCCGAGTCACATCCCCATTCGGATGCTCTGGATGATCTGAAATATAGCTGAGAGAAGAAGAAATGCCCAGCGGTCAGAGCGATTTGCTGGCTTCAGTTTTAAAACACAGGTCAAAACATCTGAATCAGAACTGAACCACAACGACACGGATCTCCTCCTTAACCTGCGCCCCGAACGACGAATCAGAGTCGACCTAGTGACCGAGTCAACCTATGCTGCAAACCTAACCTGGTCTGGAGCAGGTTAGGTTTCTGGATTCTGCACGCCTGTTCGTTGGTGTTTCCACACAGATGATAGAAAATGTTTGATTAAAATCTCAGGTTACTGGAATATTAGAGGCTGGATTATTTAAAATAAAGCCACTCGCAGGACCGAACCTTCATCTCTTTTAGTGCAAAGTATTTTCAGAACAGAATAAAGTTCAAACGTTCACGTCTAAACGAAAAGCTGAGCCTGAAGAAGATAAAAAAAAACTAAAGAAACTACGTGTTTTTAAGAAATCCAGAGTAAAGCTGAGTTGGTAACCCTGAGAGAAGCAAAACACACTAAAAGTGGAAGCAGCAAAGCAGTAGCTAGAAGCTAAAAGCAACAAGAAGCTAGCTAAAGTAGCAAAATGGTAGTTAAAAGCTAAAACTGCGAAAAGATAACTAAAAACTATCCATCCATTTTCTTTACCCGCTCCTCCATTCCGGGTCGCGGGGAGCCGGTGCCTATCTCCAGCAGTCACTGTGCGAGAGGCGGGGGACACCCTGGACAGG
>JAOXNZ010000188.1:7595624-7610526 GCA_028566095.1 Kryptolebias brasiliensis | reverse complement strand
CATCACCACTCACAGCTCAGTTTATCTCCAGAGCTTTCTTACCCACAGCAAAGGAGACAATTTGATCTTATCAAATAATGTCAAACAAAGAAAACCCCTGGAACAATGCATAAGCAAGCATTCAAATGTTAAAATGAAGAAATTGTTGAATTGTTTTGGCAGCAACACATTTAAAAACTGTTGGGCCAGGTTCATGTTTACCACTGTGAAGCATCTCCTCTTCTTTTAACATCAGTCTGTAGCATTGAGGTACTGAGGAGACCATTTTCTTCTTCTTTGCTGGATATTTTGCTGAATGGGAGCAGATGTTGTTCTAAAACCTGTATTTACTTTTCTGCATTGATGGAGCCTTTTCAGATGTGTAAACTGCCCATGCCAGACGCATTAATGCACCCATATACCATCAGAGAGGCAGTACTGACATCAGACTGGATGGTCCCTCTCCTCTTTAGTACTGATGATGTGGTGTCTGTGGTTTCCAAAAAGAATTTCAGATTTGGATTTGTCTGACCTCAGATCAGTTGTCCTCTTTGCCTCAGTCCATTTGAAATGAGTTTTGGTCCAGAGAAGACAGCAGAGTTTCTGGATGGTGTTCAGTCTCACATCTGGCTTCTTCTTTGCCTGATAGAGCTTTAAGCAGCATCTGTGGACGGCACAGTGAACAATGATCTGTGGAAGTGTTCCTGAGTCCATGCAGAGATGTCCAGAACAGAACCAGACCTGTTTTTAATGCAGTGGCCCCTGAGGGCCCCAAGATCACCAACATCCAATATTGACTTTCAGCCTTGACCTTTGACCTCAGAGATTTCTCCAGATTCTTCATATCTTTTGACGATAATATAAATATGATGGGATGTTCAAAGTCTCCCCAGTTGTCTGTTAAGGAACATTATTCTGAATTTGATTACACCTTCAGCTGTAATCCAGTGATGGTTTTATTGTTAGTTAAAGTTTATGGCTGAAGATTTTGGACATAAATGTCCATCAAAGTCATTCTTTAAATTCAAAACAGGCTGCAAGGATAATGATTGTCTCTAAATATTTGAACCACTGAAGGGTAAACGTGATGCCATGGTCTTTTTTTAATTTTAATAACAGAAGTTTAGTGGTAAACTTCTAGCCGTACCTTTTATCAGATCATATATTTTCCATGCAGTCCCTTTTGATGCTGATGGACTCAGCTGTGGACTCTGTAGTCTGGATTACAGCCTTGTTTGTCGCTGTTAAGGACAAACTTCTCTTTCTGTCCTCAGATGAATCGCAAAAAACAGCCTACAGTCTGATCATGTAAAACAACAACAACAACAACAACAAATCATGAACAGTCAAGTCAAGCTTACGGTGAACAATCACTTCATCTCATGTGTTTCGTGCCGGTTTGCAGCTCACTTACATCACTCACTCACTCACTCCATCTGACAACCGAAGCTCTCTGGATGCTGAGAGAGGAGGAGAGCAGTGCGGAGACGGAGCGATGGTTGCCTAGCAACAGCCTCAGAGGCTTCAACTTGGACAGGGACGACCGAACTCCACCGGAGGAGAGACGAACGGGCCGAGCGGCTGAAGCGCAGTCATGTGTTTGACTTATTGAACGCTCATTATCACCCGCTGCCCACCGGGGAAAGACTGGGCGATAATGTTTTTTGCACCTGTCTGTCTGTTAGCAAAATATCTCCCAAACCACTGAGTGGTTAATGGATGTACGCCTACAACTGATTAACTTTTGGAAAGAATTCAAGATTGCTGCCACAGCCAGCCAACCTTAAAAAAAACCTAAAATGATTATAATTCAGTCAGTTTTACAGATAGTGGCCTAAATTTTAGAGTGGTAGTAGCTGAGACTGACCTCCAACACATATTTTGAACACTTACAGAATACACAGATCTTTAAATACAATTTTTCCATTTCCTATTTAGAATCAATGTTGTCTGTCTGTTAGCAAAATAACTTGTGAACCACTGGAGGGATCTCATCTCAGGACATAATCACTGGATTAAGCTGAGACAAAAATGTCTCTAACTCAGTCAGTTTTATAGATGATGACCTGGAATTTGACGTGGTAGTAGCTGCGAGTCATCCCCAGCACATACTGTGAGCTTGACATCTCACAACATGAGATGGAGCTTAACATTATTTTCAAGGTTTGACTGAAACAGCTACCACTTCGCGATTTCTCCACGTAAGGTGATCTCAGTTTAAAACTTTGTCCTGAAAGGCGGCGGGCGACATGCATTCCTTCAATGAATGCCAGGCTTTTATTTTAAAAAAGAGCTCAGCTTGATCAGAATAAATCCTCACCACATTATGTGAAAAAAGGCCCCTGGATCTTATCCTAGATGCTCGAGTTTCTCCCTTCTCTTATCGCAGATTGTTTCTAACTTGATTTACTTTTCTTCACATCATCCTGTTCACAGACGGATTTGGTTCGGCCATGAATGTGCAACGGCTGATTTTTACTCCAGCCTTGCAGCCCAACAACAGCTGAGCTGGGAATAAAAATGCCAAACCCGTCAGCCTCAGCATCCTGACGACTGGACTGCGGGCTCTGAGTTCAGCTCTGCGAAGTTTCAGCAGACAGATTCTTCTGGAAACACCGGATCTGAAAAACAGAAGTCAGCTGAGACTGAGGCTACAGATCAAATGTCTTCTTGTCTTCAAAGCAAAGCATCAATGCATGACCTGGATATGAAGCTTCTCCTTTAACATCCTCAGGGAGCTCCCTTGTCTGTGTGTGTGTGTGTGTGTTGCAAGGATTGAGACCAAAGTCTGAACAAATGACCCTGAGAGATGCAGGAGCAAAAATAACCAAAACATTTTGAAGCTCAGAAACGGCAACACTTTTTGTTTTATAAATTTGCCTTAAAAACTCAGCCCTGTTTTTAACAAAATAAATTGAATTCAATTGGAAAAATTCTTCTTTTGTGGTGTTTGTGTTACCTCTCTCAGGTTAGTCAGAGTTTCTCTTTGTACATTTTTCTTCAACTTGAGATGTTTTCAGTCAGGAAAAAAACTCAGACGCCATTTTTGACCTCGCTGGTGATGCATCTGATAGGCCTGTGAAAATCTACAATCATGCTTTAAACAACGGATGAACCAGTAAATAAACAATAAAAGAAAAGCCAAATGTTCAGTCTAAACCCAAGTTTTGAGCTCACATATAAACATTCAAGGAGGAGAAGCTGTTTACCGCTCATCTAAACACAATTATTGCTGAAACTCTGCAGGACAGCAGGCAAACAGCGCTTATTTAAAAGGTTAAATGCAATCCTCTAGTATTACCACTGTAAAAACAAATCAAACTCCTGTAACCTGAAGAAAAAATTGACCTAATTTTAGCTGTTTTTACCTCCAACCTGCTGCAATAATTATGGTCCAAACGCACCTTGTGGAGCAAAAACGTGTAGTTCAATCAGCGCGAGAAGAGGGTAAACACTTATTAAACCTGGCAAAATAAAGCTGAAACATCAGGGATGAATTCAGGTAAAGAGAGACAGGGTGAGGCGGGCGGGCAGGGGGAGGAAGGAAGGAAATATTTCATGTCTGCGTGTCAGAGAGTTTGACACGAACATGTGGAAGAAAACAAAAAGGCTGGTTGTTGTTCAGACTCATTTCATCTGGAACAAACTCGCCCTTTTTCTCCTCATTTACTGGACTCCTTATTCACTCGAACGTCTCTCATACAAAGATTCATGTGTGTCTGTGTTTTTTATTTTATTTTAACAGAGTAAAACACACACACTCTGGTACTTACAGGGTACACACCAGTCACAGCAAGATGCATCTTAAAATAGCTGTTTTTAAAGTAAGAAAGAAAACAACAAAAAATAAGTGTTTGAGTATAAAATTTGCATCAGCACCCATACATCGCTCAAATATTTGTTTACTGAGAGGCTGATATTTGTCTGCACAGAGTCCTGAACATAATGAGATGAACACAGACAAGAGAAAAGTGATTAATTCAGTCCCTCTGGCTGAAGGCACTGTTTGTTCTTTCAGCAAACTGAGTCACTGAGTCAGTGTGGGTTTAAGGCCGCCTGCAGAGGAGAACCAAGAACATGTTTCAAACTCAAACGTATCCTGTATATATGTGGCTTAAAAATAGCATTTATATGCTGTGACTCAAGAGGAGCCATTGATACGAAATGAGGAAACAGAAATCAATCACAAAGAATCACATCAAGACGATTTTCATCCTCGGGAGGTGATGTCTTGTTTCCTTTTTTTTACACTTTTGTCTTCTAAAAAAGCAACACCATCCAAAATGTGCGGCAATGTTTAACTTAAACGAGGCAGCTCCATCAGGTTTCTCCCTAAAACAAAGAAAATCAAGAGGAGCAGAGGATTTTCTGACAAATCACCTTCATCTGTCTTCTAAGACTGTAATTAGGAGTATCATCAGAGTACTCCTCCTCTCTCAGCAGCTTTCTGACCCACTTTAAATGTCTGTCATAAGATGTCAGTATGTGTGTACTTGATATAACAAAGACATAAACTGGAACTATTAGCAGAGAGTTTTAATGCAAATTGCATACACATGAACATAAAGACGTATGAAAATATAAACATTAGTATAGTAGACTAAACTTTGTGTGTCTATTTTCTGTTAAACTTTGTTTCCATGTATAAAAAATGTCTTAATTTATGTTTTCACAGATAAAATAATGCAGTTAAACTGCAGAGGTGTGAGATTTGGCAAACCCAGAAGTGTTTACAGCGTTGTGACTGGTAATGTTCTCCGAGGTGTATTTTAGTGAGACACATTAGACCAAAACAAACTGAAAATAAAACTTAAAGCTATTCAAAAACTTAAAACTTTTGTTTTCAGTTTTTTCCTTGTGTGAAGCTCTTATTTCAAAATCTAAAGACAAAAATCTGTTTCCAACCCAGACTGAATGATCGAGACTCATATTCATTCAGGGGTACCCCAAGGCTGATTGCTCGGTCCTCTTCTTTTTGCAACATTCTTTACCTCATTGAACCCGGTTATCAAATACACAGATGATACTCGACTGTACCTTTCATTTTTATCATGACTCCACACTTTCAGTTCAAGTTTTAACTTGTATTTTGGACAAGTTCCAAATAAAGGAACATCAGCTTTAACTAAACTTGTTTAAAATGATTTAATGAATCCATCCAACACAATTTCAACAAAATAACTGATTTTCTAAACATTTCTCCAAACAAGACTGAAGGCGAGCTTGATGTTACGATCAGTTGTCCTTCCTCCACTATGTTGAATAAAGTTTCACAGCCATGAAAATGAGTTTCACTTGAAAAACGTTCTTTTAAAAGTAAAGTTTTGACTATTTCACTATTTGATTAATGACTTGACAGGATTTACGACTGTTAAACCACAGCTTTGTTTGAATTACACAGAAGACCTAATTGTTATTACATGACGGTAGTAAAAAAAAGAAAAAGGATATACCAAGGATAAAGTTATTATTGAAATTAATGTGGCCACTAAGTAAAAAGTTAGTGATGTTCAATGTTGTAAAGTCCAACTGTTGTTGTTGAACTGAAGGTAAAACTTCTGAGTTCTGAAAGGTTTCTCAGATTCTTGGAAGATTCATCTGATACCACACACACACACACACACACACACCCCACACACATACTTTAAACCACCGTGGATGAAATGCACTCTGGTTCTTGGTGCCAGAGTGTTAGGTACCTTGTTCTTCCAGCCTTTCTCCTATCACAGCCTCAGATCTGCGCTTCAGCTTTCAAACATGACTTTGCAGCTTTGCTCTCGGAGCACCAACCTGCTTAAACACACAAAATCCAACCAATAACAGACAAAGCGACGACTCAGACTGAGTTTTCACTTCCTGTCAGTCAACCATTCTTCGTTAGCAGCAGGTAAAGGTGCAGCAGTGAACAAGTCTGACCAAACCTTCCCTTAAATATTCAAACTTTCCAATATCTCAGTGCATAATTTTATGACGTGAGAACCACGAATGATCAGTTTAGTTTGACTTGTTGGTTCAAAGTATCACTCAGGCCTGTCAGTTCAGCAGGCCCCCGCAGGAGACAGATTTGGGTATTTGTTGGGGAGTCCTTATCCCAGGTGTTTCACGCTAGGAGCAGGTCTTTGTTTGGGTCCTCTGGTGGTCCTGAAACCCCAGCTGGCCTCATCTTGTCCCGCTGGGTTCAGACGCAGAACCCGACCGATCACACCGAGAACAAAGGAACCTCTGACAACAGAGGCACACTGAAGCCTGAAAACATAGGAATACAAGAACCAGAACCAGGAGCGGATGGCAGAACACACACCTACACACACTTAGCATGTGTGTAAATGTAACACACGTGCACGTGTAAAATCGGTGCAAACCGTCTGTGTGGGTCTCAGGAGAACTCTCGTCGATGGTAAAGATGGATGTTTGGGTCGAAACCATCTCCATCCTCGCTTCGTTTTCTTGCTTCACTGCATCGCGTCTCCTACTTTCTCTGAGTGTGTAAATATGTCTTACAGTCAACAGATAACCAAAGAAATAACGTACAGCACTGTGCAAAAGTTTTAAACATCACCTATTTTCTTTACATTTTGCTCTCCAGGAGCTGAACTTCTGTGTAATGTTTTAAATCGAGTTATTTACTCCCAGCAGGACTGTTTTATAAAATCTAAACAGTGGTAAGTAACTTGATTTAAGTATCAAAAGAAAGCACCGAGAAATGCAACTTCCAATCTTTATAAGAAACCAACATAAACCCACAGTCTCACGCCAACATGTTGTCCCTAAACATCGTCACACGGTTGTCTTTGGAGTCACCTCAGATCCTGAACGCTAAATGTACTCGAATATACAAAAAGGTTTGTTTCATGTGTCTCCTTCAAAATGTGAATGTTTTAAAACTGCTTGATAACAGCATGACTGCAGGTAAAGAGCAGGATTTTTAATACACTTTTTACATTAAGTTTTAGGAATCACAGCCCTTTATTATCTTTCTTTTATCCAAATGAGAACTCTCAGTAAAAGTAAAAGTCTAATTTAATACTTGAACATGTAATAAAACTATCATTTGAAAACTCTGCATAGTTTAAATGAATTCAAGACTTCCAGCCCGTATGAATTCATGCACAGATGCACAGAAAAGCACTGGCACACCTGTTTGAAAACCTAGAGGATCGCTGTAGAGAAATCTGACTTTATTCTGTAAAAAATCCTGCTTTTAACCTGAAGTGTGTGTGACTCACACAACAAAAGCAGAGCCAACATCACCTTGTGACGCGCAGCAACGTCAAATTATTTTTATCTGTAAAGCTTTGTCTGTTGGAGTATTTATTTTGGAAAAACTTGCTGGAAAAGACCTTTTTCCTGAAGTCCGACACCTGACAAGGACTCACACACACACACACACGTCGTACAGCTTCAGACACGGTGCGTGTGTGTGTGTGAATGAGTCTCTGTGTAATATTCTGCTGTTTGCAGGTGATGCCAACCCACAGCAGGAAAACTGGGTCAGCACTTTGCAGGCCAATAACACACACACAAACACACACAAACACACAGCAGATTCCTTTGCTGCTGTTGCATCTTTCATTCACCACGACTTAAACTCAACCTTAATCTAACCTCGAGTTTAACACAAACCTTCGAAGAGACTCTAAATGCCTGAGGAATAACGTTTTTCAAGCCTGAGCTGTAAAGTAGAGCTCATTTGTTGTTAAAGGCTGAGATTTTAATGTTTTTAATTCTATAATTTTATGTATTTAAGCCTGGGTGTTGCTGGACAGGCACCAGGTGCCCACACCTGAAAAAACAACAAGAGTACAGGGTCCTCCTGTGTCCCCACAGCCCAAAACTGAGGAGTGGTGTGTGTGTGGGGGGGGGGGGGATAAGTGAATGAGGAAAAATTTTAAAGTGCTTTGCAGGACCTGAAGAGGTTAAAAATGTGTTATATAAATGTGGACCATTTAGATTTACTTTTCTGATGCTGCTAAAGATCTGAAAATACTCCACCAGTGCTTCAGAATTCCCCGTCTTACGACGTCTCTTTGGAGATTTCGAGCTCCTAATATGAGTCTGAAAGTAAACCTAATGGACTTTTCTTATTGATGTGTCTTCTTTGGGACTCATGATCAGCTCTGAGCTTCATTCAGGAGCTCGTTGATAGGAGCTGAGCCTCAGAAACGCCGTATGAATACTGTGTTGTGGCTCAGCCGTCAGCAGGATCTAAATGGGATCTGAGCTTTAATTAGCACCACATGAGCACAGCTGCAGCAGCAACAACAGAGTGTGGGGATTATAAATATGCTTATTTACTTTTACCTGGATGGTGGGCACAGGCAGGATACTTGGGTGAACTCGGCTGTTTGAGGAACCACACAGGAAGTTGTGTCCTGATGACGTTGTTTACGTTCACAAACACTCTTCCTGTTATTTACACAGATGCAGGCATCATTTATTCGCCACCTAAACACACTGAATATGTGGGTGACAGCGGGACTCTGGAAATGACCAACATCCAACAGGTTTGTTGACTCGTGGCATGAATAAATGAATGAATGAATGAATGAATGAAATCAGATGGAGAAAATTCAACACAAAGATGTTGACCTAATCCTGAGTTGCATGTCACTTATTGAGTGTATAAAAAAGTGCAAAGACAAGAAGGAAAATGTCATAATTGAACAAAGATGAATCCTGAACCCGACTAGTTGCTGATTGATTTGAATTTATTAGAGAAACAAAACATTTAGAATATTAAATGTGAGTCTAGTCTTCTAAAAATCAGGAAGTCCATCCATCAGGATGCATTTAGAATACAAACAAAATGTCCAAAAGATTTCAGCAAAAACTACAAGCCTGAGATCACCTCCTGTTTAAAATGTTTAGGGTTAGAGTATGTGTTGGAATTGACTCTCAGCTACTACCACACCAAACCTTAGCTCAGTATCTGTAAAACTGACTGAGTTGTAGCCATTTATTGTGTTTCCAAATATTGATTAGCTGTGGCAGCCATCTTGAATCAGGTCCAATCAGTCCAAATGTTAATCGGCTGTAGATGTACATCCAGCCATTACTTTAGTTTTGGAAGAGTTTTAATGTTGTTTGAGGTCTTAAACAACAACTAGAGAGCGCTCACTCCAACATTCCTCATCTGGTTGGGAATGAGGGCCTCCTCCAGAGGTGAGACGGCGTGTTTGTTGGAATGTGAATTCCTTCTCCCGTTGGCTCGCGTCTTGTCTCTCATGCCGTCAGTAACAGTTTCTCACCAGGCCACAAAGAGTCTGATCTCTGATTAATTATCGATGTGTTACTCTCCTCCCTGGAAGTTCTCAGCTGACTGTTTTCACAGAAATGAAGTCACGCTTCTGTAGTCGACTGACTGACATCATCCTCACGTTCAAAGGATTCACCCGTAGAGACCTTTGTTCATCGATAAAACATTCACAGAGGCAACGCAACAAAGCAACAATGTCCCGGTTTGAGATCACACAAAGAAAGTCCAATTTTCAAAGCTCTTTAGTCAACTAGTGTTAAAACTACAATCTGAAATCATTAGGGATGGTGAAACCAAAAGTAACCTCTTGGAAAAATCAAACAAACTCAAATTCTAACATTTTTAAGCCGAACCTTCAGCCTGTTTAACATCCAGGTTTAACCTTACCTGCATGTCTCAGCCTGTTCTATATTTAACTGTAAAGCATTGAAAAGTTGAAACTGATGACAGGTTGTGATGCTTTACTTTTATATATGTTAAATTGAAAAACAAATTATATCATTATATAAATTTTGTTTAGCAGAATAAATGTTATAAAAGTCTCATCGTTGAGGTTCTGCAGTCGCTGGATTTCTGGGCAAAAACCTAATTGTGTAAAACTGAGAAACCACCAAGGCACAAGCCTGCCAGGAGCTGAAAACTGCTGGACCACTGGTGTCCCTGTCCACAACTTTACATCACCATGGACTGAGAGGACAAGAAAGACGCCTCTGCTCCTAAAAAAACACCTTCAAGCTCGGTGGACGAGCCAACAGCCTCCTGGAGAAACGTTTGATGGTCCCATGATACAAAGACGGAGTTATTTGGGCACAATCACTTGAAGTATCTTTGGAAGAGTCAAGGTGAGGTTTTCAAACCCAAGAACACTGCGCCAACTGTCAAGCATGAGGGTGGTAACATCATGCTGTGGGGCTGAACAGAAAAAATGAAGAAAGGCTACCTCCAAATTCTTCAGCTGTACCTCAAAACAACAGCTAGATGGTTGAAACCTGGGCGTAGCTGGGTGTTCCAATGATCCCAAACTGGTTTCTGGTTGGATAAAGCAGGACTTCCCAAAGCTTTGACCTCAATTCTATTGAAAATTTGTGGACTTTGCTTTAAAGAAACAAACCACTTTAAATTAACTCAACCAATTCTGCCAAGAAGATGAGCGGTCTGATATCCAGGATCATCTGAGAAGCTTGTGGGTAGAAACAAAAAGCGTGTGCTTGAGGGGACAGGTAACTAAATATTGGCAGGGTGTTTGTGTATATCTGAACCTGAATGGATTAGAGAAAACAATAAATAAATTCAAACTTGTGCACCCAGTTCAGGTTTCTAAAAGTCCTTTACGTTATAAGATGGATGAATGCAGTCGACCAGGAGTCTAATGATGCGTTCAAAGGGAGCGGAGAAGTGAGACGTTGCCTGAAGGCACCGTTTACTGTTGCAACACTAAATGCTGGTGCTGTAGAGAATCACTTTGAGTTTTCTTTACCAACCTGCTGCTTCCTGCAGAGACATGTTGGACACGTGAGCTCAGCTCTGGGGATGACTGATTTCAGCTGCTGGTTCTGCAGCTGATCTGAAATCAGATATGTGAACAGCAGCAGCAGCAGCAGCAGTGAAGCTGTAATCCTGTCTACTCTGACTCGTGAAGGTGTAATTGAAGGACTTATCCCAGTTTTATGGGCGACCCTTCGTCTGGGTTCAGTCTGTCTCGATAAGAGAGGTCACATCTGATAACCGCCACACGTCGCCCAGATACACAGAACTCTGTGTTCTCATTAATACACGAATGAAGGTAAACAGGTGCTGCAAAGACCGTCCATCAAAAGGTTCCTGATGCAACAGATCTCCACCTCTGTTCTCACTGACCTTTGTCTTTAGACACTTATTTTTTGTCCAGTTTTTGCACCTGATCATTTACGGATCATTTTTTATTGTTTAGTTTGCTTTTAACTAAGCCACAAAACACTGACGTATGCATCATTCAAACATCAAAATGATTCCTACCTGAAGCGCTGAACAAGCGTTGTGTCTACACAGTTTATATATTGTTTAGGTTGACATTTTCTCCTGTTCAGGACGTGCCACCTCTTGTCTACTGACTGCGACCATAAACAGGATCCAGCAGGTGCACAAAATGAATGTACAGTAGTTTGATACAAGCAACTTGTCCTTTTTTTATTTCTTTGGCTGCATCTGCAAAATATACAGGATTAAACACACTGAATGACAAACAAAAAAACAAAACTGCGTCCTTTAAATAGACGACTAGAAAAGACGTAAGTGGGTGAGATATTTTGTAAAATGAACGTAAAGTACTTCATTTTAGCACGAAAGTTTCACCCCAAGTGATAAACACGGTAGTGGTAGGGTCATGTTTTAAGACCTTTGTGGTTTCTCTCAGATATTACAGCAGAATGTTGGGGTTTCTGACTGCGCCTGAAAGCTGAACTGAAGATGGTTCTTGCACAATGATGAAGGACATGAGCCGTTCCACCGCTCTCATGCAGCTGAGGAAGGTCTGGGAGGAGGGGGTGGATGTGCAAACTTTTCCTTTAGGGGTTGGTCAGTTTGTAGTTCAAACTCTCCCCAGAAAGAGAGTCAAAAGGATGTCAACACCCAGATGGAAAAATCAGAAGGTCTTCCACTCGTGTCACCAAAACAAACCTGATGTCTTTATTTGGCTCAGGGATAAAATGGTGGATGGACACAAACACAGCAGCTGCCTTTCATGATGACAGATACACATATTTTTAAGGCTACTCCAGGTCAGTGACAAATCATTTCAAATCACTTGTTTCTGTGGTCTGAAATCATCTTTCCAAGTATCTCCTGTTGCAAATACATTAAAATAAATCTGAAAATTCCTGCCAGTTTCCTACAGTTCTCAGTATCTCTTCAGTAATCATCATGTTTAAGTCTGACTTTGAAGGATGCTTCATTTGCTTCTGTTTCCTCCTGAACTAAAAGCAGCTTTTGTTCAGCTTCTTTTTTTCCAAAACACCAGCCAGCAGCTTCGGTATTTTTTAAACACTCTGAGCTTCCGTTGTTTCTCTGAATCTCTGAGCCATTAAAAAGGGTTTATTTACTGGGCCGTTTGTCAGCTGTGGCTGACGGCTCTGCAGCCTGAGGATCAGGAACATTTTTATGATCCGGACGTGTTCAGGTGACACCAAAACACCTGACGTGCAGCTGAAACAACGCTGGACTGAATTCACTTCTCATTCTGTCCACACAGACACTAATCTGATGTGAATTGTGTGTTCAGGTGCATCATTTGAAACAAAAAAACACCCAGAGACGCCTGATCTTGTTGATCTGTGAACAAACTTCACACACAGGAGACATCAAGCAGGATTTAGTGACTCTTTCAGTGTGGAGAGCTTTTAAATCAGATTATTTCAGCAGCACAGGTGGAATTAAAAGCAGCAGCAGAAGCACAAAGGGATTTATTTGTGCTATAAAGACTCACAGCTGACTCCCGGACTTTACTGGTTATTTTCATGACATGTTTTTGTTGTAAATGTGTGGAATATTTTCTTTTTCTTTTAAACAGATCCCAGACTTTACAGCATATTAGCGCCATCTTCTGGTCATTTTGTGTCATTACACAATAAATTGGACTGCAAGTCACTGATTTTAGATGGTTTTTACCTGAATTTTAGCCTCAACTGCTTTTTCTCAGGTGCTGGAATTATGTGAAATAGTTTAATAAAAATATCTAGAGTTAATAATAATAATAAATTAAAATATGACAAACAGATGTAAATGTGAAGCTGACACTAAGGAAAATTCAGTTCTTACAGACAGGATTAGCGTTTAATTATGGTTATAATTTGGAGACAATAAGGCGGAACGAGGATAGAATAATTATTAAACTTTTTACAGCACAGATTAACATGATTGGTGCAGGGAGGAATAATTCCCATTAGAGGGAATTAATTTGTATAAAAATCTGCTTTCTGATGTTTCGGTCAATTCTAACGCTGTAAAACTTTAGGAATAAAATTTTAAAAAAAAGAAAGAATTTGGTGAACTCAAGGCTGTGGAAAGTAGGGATGCTAAAGGTGTTGCAGCACCCCCGATAGATGCCAAGTGACATAAATAAATAGAAATAAAACAGGTTTCAGTGCTACATGTGTGCTACCATTTAGATATTTATGAGTTCTGTTATATAAACCAGCGCTGGTATTATTTGTGTGCACAATCTCTCAGTTTTAAAAGACGTGCAGCAAACATTTAATGTCCAAATTCAGGTAGGACACTCACGACCAGCGTGTGTTTCACTGCATTAATGTGTCTTATCTTATCTTCAAACGGATGTTTCAAGTCAAAACAAACCCTGAAACGCGCTCCGACAGCCTGGAGTTCACCAGAGGTTAGTCTGCTCTCTGAAACCCACTTAGAGCCTCGTTATTATTGATTCTTTTTCTTTTTGCTGTGATCGACGGTCGTTGTTGCAGGAGTCACAGGTCCAAGAAATAAAAATCCATCAGAAAACATTCCCAGAATCAAAACCAGTTTATTGCCCCTTTTTAGTTTTTAAATAAACATTCATTCCACGACTGAGTGTCTTTAATATAATCTTTCTATAAAGGTGTGAAGTTACAAAAATATCAACTTGTTAGAAAAATAATCACCTTTAACATCATTCAAGAGCAAAACCTCCATGAAATGCAGCAACAATAACAAAAAACACATTTAACAGGCTTCAGCTCATTAAATACAGACAAGAATTTTACACTTTTTTGCACCCAGACAACCATTTAATATATTTTTTTAAACCACAAGGCAATTTCAGTTCCTTTTGTTTTAATTATTCTGCAAAGACCACAATCCAATGCTAACTGTGACAGATAAATATTTTTATTCATATCTGGAAAATGTAAAGACTTTGTTCACGTCACTCTGAATTTATTTCAAACTAATTTGGAAAGTAGAAAACCGACCAGTTGAGCTGCTGTGGCTCTAAAGAGAGAAAATAAAACAACAAACAGCTCCTGAAGCTCTGCAGAAACTTGTGACAATAAATACAGAACAAGCATCAGAAATGTGGACATTTCAGGAATGAAATGAGTCGAAATTTGTTTTGATCTTACTTTCTTTTCCAGCTCAATCTGAGCTGTTTTCTGTGATAATCGAGTGAAATGTGGCTGATTTCAGAAGAATCACTGGATTTCTGAAACATCGCTGATATCTGAGCAGATTTTTAGGACATTTTCGGTCACGACAGGAACGATTTATTCTATTGATGTAGAGAATTTGCTCTAAATATTTAAATTACAATCTAATCTTTAATAAACAACAAACAGTTTAAAAGTGACGAGGCTTTCTTTGGTTCTTTAAAAAGTGGAAACTGTTAAACCTAACCCTAACTTCCTGGAGACAACGAACAGAAACTGAAACGAGAGTCATGTGACCATTTCAGCATTGTTGAAACCAGGCTAGTAATACACGACACAGCCCAATACATAAACCAGAAGTACTGGAGAAGTATCTGGTACTTAGTATTTACAAAGCCGGTAAGTACAGGGAACATATGGAGAACAGCCTCTGTAGGTACCAGGTACGTAACCAAGTAAGTACTCGATATGGTAAATGGTACATACCAACTTACCTGGAAAGTGGCCGGGACGAACAGGGAACAAGTTACTTCATAACACAGCCCAACCCCCAGAG
>JAOXNZ010000188.1:7495090-7505369 GCA_028566095.1 Kryptolebias brasiliensis | reverse complement strand
GGGTAGAAGGTGATACTTGAGCTTGGGCAGGCCTTTACTCTCTGCAACCTGCATGCTGATTTGGTGCTTCTTCTCTGTGAAGCGGGTTCCCTCGCAGTACAGCAGAAACTGTGCAGACACAACAGCTGGGTTTATACACACACACACACAGACCAGAAAAAAATTAAAGAACAGGCTTAGGATGACCCCTTTTCTCTTGTCCCAACCACCCTGCTTAAATTACACTCAGTGAAACACTGCTAAAATAATGGATCCACCTCACCTCTGTTGCACAAAAGCAGGCAGATGGACGATAAATCAACTTAACTATGCTTGACTTGAGGGGGAAGAGCTGGATGTGTCTGATCTAACCTAGAGAACTGAGAGGTGGGGTAAAATTTAAACAAAAGGTGAAGAATAAGTCCAGCTGTCACATGATAAGATGCCACAAACGCATTTATCTGGTCGTAGTTTTAAACTCTGGAAGAGTTGGTTTGCCTTTTTTACTTCCATGAAACAAACATCCTCAAGCTAATAAACAGCAGAAAGTCTAGCTTAGAAAGTTTTTAAAAAAAACCAAAAATAAATATATAAATGAAGTCAATTTTACGTTAAGAAATAGAAAACACTTTTCTCTTTGGGTTATATTTGTGAATCATCACCAAGACAAATCCAGGTAAGAGAAACTGGAGCAAAGGGCAACAAATAAAACATGACCTACATTTTATTAGATAATGTATTAAAAACATGATCATTTATTGGGCCATTTAAACAAATAGATCCCGTCACATTTAGCCATAAAAACATTTCATCCCAATCAGATCTGAGAGGATATTTCACCAGCCTTTCACTAAAGGGTTACAGCTGTTTGACTTAATAAAAAAAAAATTCTTAAAACAGGGCACATTTAAATAACTTTCAGGAAGTGAGAATAAATCAAACCAACTAATGAAAAGCCCAAAACATTAAAACCAATTACAGAAAAAGGAATGTTTCAGTCTATCTTTAATACTTTGTAAATCCACGCATGATGAGCAGTCTGACGGTGCTTACCCACATATATTCAGGATAGTCTTTGAGCCTTTCCAGGCCAGAGAAGACCGTTTTTCGGTCCTCCTCCCACTTTCTTTTGCAGAAAACTATTTCCAGAAAGTACCAGGTCCAGCCGATCAAAGGAACCTTCAGCAGCTCATGTTTGGCCAACACTTTTGAACTCTAGAAGAAGAAATGTACATCAAAACAGATTAAACACTTATTAAAAACAAGAATTACAACACGAACTAGAGTCACAGCTTGGTGCTTGGCTGACCCCTAAGACGCCATATCTTTCACACATGGTCCAGCCACACAGGAAGTCGATTTCAAAGTTGTGGTTGAGGATGATGATGACGTGCTCCTTGCCAAACTTGTCCACCGTAGCCTGGTCCGTGTACAGAGTGCATTCTGTTCCCGACCACCACTCCAGCATCATCACCAGCTCTGCACAGACACAGAAAACCCAACCGGGAGATGAGGGAAAAGATTCTTTCAGCTTTTCTAACATCATCAGAAACTTTGAAGGTGCAACATTTAAGCATAATATTAATTTAATGTGAAAAAGAATTATTGGGAGTCCATACAGGAAAGTATTTTTCTTTCCGCCTGCTTAAAAATTTCCTTAAAGACAGGAAACAGAGAGTATGTATAAATAGTGCAGTCTTGTTGGTTAAATGATAATAGTGGAGTCCTTCAGGGTTCTGTTCTCGGACCTGGATTATTACCACTTTTTTATTATTGACTTTCGCAGCGTTATATCTACTGAATGTAAAATATTTGCAGATGACACCAAACTGTACCACCCAATTTTGTCTTTGACTGATTATTAAGTAATTCAAGACGACATTAATGATTTATTATCATGGTCAATGAGCGGCTGTTAGGTTTGAATGAAGCCAAAAGTCAATCGCTGCATTCTGTGAGCATACTGCCAGGGAAAAGTGTAGATTAGGTCTGATCAAAAAAATCTTTTACCTATACTGACAAAGAGCATTTTTTATTATTGTATAAAAGTTATGTTGGATCTCATCTTGAATATAATGTACAAGTCTGGTCACTCCATTTGGAGAGAGACAAACAATTGTTAGAGACGATTCAAAGATGTCAGTGTCAGTTGATGATCGAATCATGCAGCGTTTCATGGTGTCAAAGCGTTTAAATAGCACAACAGTAAGAGCATCATCTACTTACGACTCCAGAGAGAGTAGGAGAGCCGGCAGTTGATTCTGCGGTAGAGCTGCTTGTTGATTGGCCAGAGGATGCAGGTGCACAGCTGAATGAAGTTAATGATGAGGCCGCTCACCACAAACACAAAGCCCATCAGCAGCTGCAGGATGAACAGGCTCTTCAGGTAGGCCAGGAGAGCCATGGCTGAGGAGCCTGAAGGGCTGAGTGGGCTCCTCTCTCTGAACACTACGACCAAGCTGGCAGAGCCGCAGAGACGACGACAGAAAGCAGAGACGTGGAAAGATGTCGATTAAACAGCGCTGGCGTGAGGATGTGATTGGTTTAAGTATGACTGTACTTCAGGAAAATGTTTTATTTAACAAGGCAAACATGGTTCTTACCACGGTGGAACTCTTTTACAGGCCGCGTTTACACGGTCCGTCAGACAATATCACGGTCCTGTGAAAAACAGCAGAGGAGAGGTCGAGTTCAACAGCAATGAGGCAACACAGGACAGTAAAGTGTCATCGCACTAAAATATTCTTTCATTCTTTGTGCATGTTTCATCCAAGAACTTTAGTCACGTGAGCTGATGATATATAAAAGCAGGAATGATTGGTTTAAAAAAAAAAAAAACATTCTCAATGTAAAAAATGAACTCTTCTAAAACAGAGGGATATGCTTTGCCAAGTCATTCCACTTAATGTGCAAATATAGGAACAAAAGGAGTAGTTATATATACTTATTCATTTGGTTGTTTTAATTTTAATCTGAGCAAGATATGTGACATTTTAGCTTCTAGGAGGAAAAGAAAATAGATATCATTGAAGTTGCAAAGAAGATATTTTGAGATCTCAGTAGAGTCCATCAACTTAGGCTGTCTGGGCTTCAGAGAGCTCAACTTTCACCCAGCAGATTAACTAAAAACACCTAATTACCTCCAACTTTGAGTATAAGCTTTGCAACAGACTGGTGAGCAGTTCTGGCTGAGTAAGGAGGATGGGTCTGACTTCTGCAAATAATACAAGTCATTTAAAACTTGAACAGATGCTGTTCTGCTGCAGAGTAGTTTGTTACATAATGAACTGTCCAAAAAAACCCTCTGGGCTAAAGATCAATCTAACAGCAAAGTAAGTACAGAAAGTTTGTTCAGACAAAACATTTTTATAAAGTCAACTTCTACTCACAACAGCTCAAATCACCACGTCACCACCTGGAACATGTGGTAAAAAGCATTTTTAGGTCAAGTCTACAATCACAGCCCAAGTAGTCCTGAATGAACTGTTCCCACATCTGCACCAAAGCCCATTAAAGTGTAGGTTAAGCCAGTTTTAATGCTGTTCAGATGAACATTTCTAATCTGTGATCTGTGGAAACCTTTGGCTCTTTGAGACTGTCTAAGTTACTCTAAACGCAACAAAAAAATCTTATTTTATAATCTAATCGTATTCCTTGTCTTACATGATAACAGAATTAAAAATGAAGCCCTTCTAAAATGCTAATGCTTAATTGGTGAAATCCCTTTGACTTAATTTTACTACAAGAGCTAAAGTTGTGTTTGCTTCTAGATTTACAAACAATACATTTTGCATTGTCAACATTTATAAATGTACATTTACTTATATTCTTTGGCACAACAGACAGAAGTAGCGCAGAAAACAACGAAAAACATGCATTTTAGACAAAGATGCAAACACTGAATTATATAGTCTTTTTTTCCTGGAACAAACAGTGGGTAAAAAAATAAACCCTTTCATCAAAACAAATTTTAACTCTTCTTTTACACGGTCTCAGTGAGTAAAAAGCAGCTTAAATTGTTACACGGCCTGATTGTTGTAGAGAGGCACAAAGTCTTATTTAGTGTAATCAATCCGTCACACACACTGCAACACAACACAACACAACACAACACACGCACATTAATGAAGTAAAACAAACTGAATCTCACATCCAAATTCCTCTAAGTTCAGCTCAGTCTTTTGGACCAATAAAAATGTTTCATTATAGTTTTAAAACCCTGCTGCCTGTGGATCAAGCATCATCCTGAGGACTGATAATCAGTCCGAACATGCAGCGCTCCGTCTGTGTGCGACCTTTGTTCTGACTTGGCAAGGGTGAAGTTATATTTCACTTCGTTTTATCTGTGAATAACTGAACACAAGGCAAAGAGGCCAGAGCATGTGGAATATTTATTCTTCTTCTTCTTATTATTATTATTATTTGTGTCACGTGGGTCTGTCTTTTACAAAAAAGTCTTATGAAACTCTGGACAAATTTTAATGAAACTTGCAGAAAGTAATTATTAGATGTACGTCTTCAAAGTGGCTGCCACAGCAAACTAATCTTAAAAAACAAACAAAAAATGGCTAACTTGGTCTATTTTACAGATATCGACCTAAAATTTGGTGTAGTAGGAGCTGAGACTGAGACAGATTGTGCAGGAGCTTCAAGGAATGCTGGGCCTTTGTTTCAAACAGCTTTAAAGCATGACGAGATGTTGGTGTAATGAGTAACCAAGTCCCAAATACAAAATGGTGCAAAAACATGAGCTCCAAGAACTTCAGGAAACATCACATTAGCCTCACTAATGGGGGAAACTTTTTTCCTTTATTTGGTTGGTATGACATTCTTCTTTTAAGTTGTTTCCTTATTAAATTTTTCCCTGAAAACCTGCCCAAACACGCTAAAAATAAACATATTATCCTGACTGACTTCTCAGTTGTTCTGACTGATTTGTAGTGACAATCAAGCTGTCAAACAGTTATTTTTAGGCTTATTTTTTACACTTGAGTGAATAAAATAACCACTAGCCAGGTTTACAAGATAGAAAAAGTCCTTTGAATCACAATAAAAAAAAGCAAACGCTGTTATTTTTGGGGATAAACTTTCCCATATATTGCTGTGTTTTATCACAAGCTGCCAGTGGGGAGGTTCTCTGACCACATGTTGATGCTGCAACAAGCAGGACCTCAGATGGAGGCATTTCCAAATATATCATGAACTTTACTCTCATTTCTCTCCGCAGACACTCCTCCCTGATCCTATCTCTGTCTGTGCCCTCGTACAAAACAACTCTAAACTGCACAACTGAAGAGAAATACTCAGGGTGTCCCCAACGTAATAACTGAAGCAATAATTTGAGGCCAGCTCCGGCCTCATTAATATAAGAACCTTTTCTCGACAAAATAAAGATTTAAATGATTGATTTGCAAAGTTCAAATATTCAATAAATTGTCTCAGAAGACCCTTATAAAGGGTATAAAAATCTAAAAACTCAGTCAAACTGAAATTTTTACCTGTTTTAGTGCCTAGTAGAATTAAAAAGGTAAACCTAGGTGTGTAATGTACTGAAAACTGATTGGATTCTGGATTTAGGGGTTAGGAAAATGGAAGAAATCTTCAATAAAAAAATAACTGGTTGTTCACACAGTTTCTTGATTTTCCCCCAGCCCACATTTGAAGCTTCTGTGTTGCAGCTGTTTCTTGTCTTATCAGCTAACAACACAAGCAACACTGGCTTGTGGGTAAACATCTGCAGATCACATCAGTTTGCTCTACTGGTTTGCCTTTCGAAAACACAACAAAACTCCCATTTTCACCTTTGTCCACAGAAAATGTTTCTCCTAAAACAACCAGATACCCCCGGCGAGACAAATCTTAACATTATGTAAACAATTCCCAACGATCTGTAGCATCATTGCGCCCATCATCCTTTTGGGTTTGTAGATCAGTTTTTAAGAGTAGGTGGGTATTAATACGTTGCCCACACTAACGAGAATCTACCAAACATTGTTATCGCCGTGATGACACATCAGTCTAATCAAGCAAATCAACTTTAAATGCAGCGTTGAAAGTGACATGAAAGTGACTCTTGAGATAAGAGAAAAACATGCACAGGTGGTTTAGATAAAAATATATCAGAAAGAAAAGCAGTCAGGCCCCACCTGTGAACACATTCAGCCTGGAGGAAAGATTAGGAATGCTGACTGGGTTAAAGCTGCTTAAGGCTGGACAGCTGCTTCTGCTCTGCATCACCTGAATGCAGCGTCTACACCGACAAATAACCACTGCTTCTTATGAGCCTTCAATACAGAAAGGCTGCCGCAACGTGCATTTACAGACACCACATACGCTACGACAATAGCTTTATTATCAGGACATTTCCATTTTTAAATAAACATGCTTAATTAGGCTACCAAAGAACTTCCTTTCAATTATTTAAGTTCTAAACCAGCTTCTTTAAGTTCCTAACCACTCACACCTTAGCAACAATCCCCCCAGTATTTGTATTTTACTCACCAGTAGACATAGTAGGCCATGGCCATTAACACCATTGCCCCACAAATGCCAGTGAAGATCACGACAGCACTCTGGTTCAGCATTTTGGCTCCGGATATTCCACAAATTCAAAGCCAAAGTGAAAATATGAAAGTCGACAGAGCTCTGGACGCTCACAGGCTGGCCTGTTTCACAGCCATGATAATCCCACAGCAGGAAAAACTGAGATTATGATGATGACAGCAGAACACAGATCCCAGGACCTGATGGAGGAGCTGCCTGATAAGCGCAGCAGAACTTCACCCATCAGCGACAAAAGAAATTACCAAAAGAAATGCATTCTGACTCGGAATAAACAGCAAACTAATTATCCAGTAATGAATGCTAAAACGAAGACTAGAAAGATGGTTAGTTTCTGGAAGGAAGGAGGCACACATGTACTGTAAGCAGGGCCTTGGATTCCCATCCTCTAATCCAGTGGATCAGATTAGTGCTGATTAGCAGGCTATGTGCACCCTGGTTGTGTCACATTTCATTAACATTAAAAAAGAACAAGCCCAGGTTTCCTCCAGCCAGGGTTGAGACGGCATCTGTTTTGGTGAAGTAACCAATCATATCATTGATTTTTGTGATTCGCTTTGCTATTTCCCTCCTGCTGATAACACCTATCGTTAAGTAAGTGATGAGCTAAGGGGGATGATCAACAGTTTCCTTAAACGATCTCTTTCTGTGCCGTTAAAACTGGAAATAAATAATGCAAAAAGTTGATTTGCTGCCTTTGCAGTTTTTGACAGCACCATGGGGATAAAAAAAAAGCTCTTTACGTGTCACTGGTGTTAAGCCTTTGGCTTCTTGCACAAAAAATTGTTTATGAGATTTTGGCAAGCTTGTAGACAAAACTTGGTCAGTCTTAGTTGAAGAAAACAAATCAAAGTTTACAGCACTGTCCTGCTGGTTTGCAATGAGGAATAAATTAAAGGCCTAGGATTCCTTGAAGGAATGCATATCGCCCACAGCCTTTTTGGTCAAACCTGGAAAATGACGTTATGCTCACGCTCATGCAATATTGTGAGTTCTCACACTACAGAGAATGTGCTGGGGATGACTCAGCTATTACCACACCAGATTTTAGCTCAACAACTATAAAACTGTTTGAATTATATCCATTTTGTTGTGTTTGCTAAGATCATTTAGCTGTGGTGGCCATATTGGATCGGGTTGATTCCGAAATGTAATTATTTATAGATGTGAATACAATGATTACTCTGAGAGTTTCATTAAAACTCATTCAGTGGTTTATGTTGTTAACACAACAGACAAATTACCACACGAGCCCACGCACAGACTCAGGAAAATGATGGGATTAATGGAAAAGAGGGAAACGGTCTTACTGTTTGAGGAAGACCTAACATTGGGGAAATCAGACTCTACATTATCGCAGTGGTCTTTAATTACTATTCAAGATGACATTTCTCTGACAAAAGCTCATCAATAAACATGTTTCAAAGTCTTATGAGGTCAAACACTAAGTCAGATTAACAGATAAGTGTTACTACGTGTTGACGTGTGACTGCACTTTGAACCAACAGGCCCGGAGGTATAGATACAACAATTTCTATTTGCACTTTCACCCAAATTTAACAAAAAATAAATAATAAAAATCTGTGTTGGCCGTCAAACGCTTACACTAACTAAACAAGACTGGACTTGAGAGCCTTTCAGGAGGAAACACTGTGTGCAGCAGAAACTAAATTTTGGTTTCAGCTCGTTATTAAACCCTGGCTGACAAATACTTCTCATTAGACTTTTAGTTTGAATATTTAGATGTTTCCAGATTGTTATGCTTACTCTAAATTAGTGTTTTTGTATGGAAGATGTGTTTTATCATATATAGTATCAGGAGTCCCAGTAGTTTACTATTTTTTCAAAATAACCTAAAAAGGTATTCATTGCCAACTTAAGGCTATCCTGAATGCTATAAGGGGGTATACTGATATGCAGTTCTGAAATGCAGGTATGCACTCAAAATAAACAAATCACTCACCAAAATTGACATGAAAGCTTGAGTCACATGACTGACCTACGTTCAAGCTCGGCGTTCAAACACACGCAGCTTTTGAGACACTTCTTCCAAACCGATATGTTTACCATTTCATTTTATCTGCACATTTAATCAACAAATCTGAGCCCAAATACGTACAGATACTACAAAATTGTCAGACTTCTCCATCCCAAACAGTTCTGACACTGTTGACCTGTTTTTAGTCACTTTGGCTGTTCTGTAGTTGTTAGCAACTGTTCACAAATTTTGCTTACATAGTTTTAATGCAAGGACACTTTAGCCAGCAGTATTTGGTGAAAATACTTTACTTTTAACTAAGAACTATTTCACCATATTGTCACAGACGAGACACTGTAGGTCAGAGTGAAGAAAATGCATACGCAAAACTAACATGTGGCCTAATAAGACCTACACTGAACCCTTAGGGCAGTAATGAGACTGTTGGACCTTGCAGAAAGCATGAATATTCAGTTTTATGATGGACTTTGCTATAATAGACAGATAGATGAACAAGCCCCCTGGTTTGTTGCATTATATTAACAGTATGCAGATTAACCTTTAGCCAAAGACAGGTATTTCCCCAACATGCCCAGCTTTGTGCCATTATTTTTGCAGCTTTTCTGCCTCTTGCACTGATGCAGCACAACACTATAACAACAAAATAAAAGACACATCTTTAACTTGCAATCAAATGTATTCACCACGTGTACTTTGGTAAAATATACATCCGTCTGTCCAGGTCTTACCATCGTCCAAATGAGTAAAATGTAGCTGTCAGCAGCACAACAAGAACTTGAAATTGCAGCAACTCTGCAGAGAGCATGCTAACACACGTTAGCATGCTAAGTTAGCAAACCCTGTAAAGAAGGTGTAATGTTTTATTTTTCAGGGTAAGGAAAGAAGTCGGTTTGTTGGACTGTTCATTTACTATTAAATGCCAACTTTCCCCACATAGACTACCTAATGTGTGAACAGGAACCTGGAGCTAAGCTTCGCTAGCTAGCTAGCCTGCTGACATTAGCATCCAGCGGCATCAACGGTGCTCCGCTCCGGTCTTACCTGAAGATGATTCACTTCTCAGTCGGTAGATTTAGTCGGAGTGTCCGCTGCAGCCTGCTCCTTCGGAGAGCGTAAATTAATGTGTCATTAAGTGCTCATCTTCTTCCTGAAAAGCAATAAAAGAAATTTGACTCCTCCAGGTGGTGGGGTTTAAAGGAGCGCTATTGTTCGTCCGTTAGAGCTCCACATTTCCTCCGAGCCCATCTGAAGGTAGCTGGGTCCAACTTCCGGTCCGACCCTCCTTCTCCTCCTCCTCTTCCTCACAGACAAATACGACGCACAATATGCGCAGAAAATAAAATAAAAATAAATAAATAAAACTGCGGACCTCTACAGCCCCTCTCCGGCCTGAAAGTCTAACTACATGTGGATTTTTTTTTATTCTGCTGGATTTTAGACTTTTTTTTTTTTTGTCAAAACTCATTCATTCAGTCCAACCTGCAGCATCAAACACAGCTAGAGTAAATTAAGCATTACAAATACATCTCTCTCTCCTTTCCCTTCAAATAACAAACCTGAGTCTTAAATTTCCAAGATATTTACAGATAAATCACATTAGATGATTAAATCTGTTGGGATTCCTGTGACAGCCTTTTATGCTCATACTTTTTTTTGCAATGGTTCTAACCAATAAGTAAAATTCACAAACTTTAATTCATACTTTGCTTTCAAAAATCCAGAGTTTAATCTTTTAAAGCA
>JAOXNZ010000188.1:7467434-7477628 GCA_028566095.1 Kryptolebias brasiliensis | reverse complement strand
TGGTAAAGTATATCTGCGCATCTGTAAGCACATAGTGAAGATTAAACATTAAAATGATAAAAAAAAATCAGGTTAAAAAATGAATTTAATCTGTTTAGTTCATTAACTCAGAAGTCTCAGGGGGCGGATCACCACCTGCAGCGCAAGACGTCACCTCGGCTCCTGTCGCCGGATATCCCTCCGCCCCGAGCAGCGGGCCCAAGAAGTAGCTCCGCCTCGGATGCTAACAGCAGGCGGGGAGGAGCCAGGTAGCGGCCAGACTGACACGTAACAGTCCTGCGTGAAATTTAAGGAAGAAGCTGCGTCTTTTTTTTTTTTTTTTTTTCAATAAACTGACTCTTGGATTACCACCCTACCTCACTCCAGGCTTGATGAATAGCTGAGCTGTCCCGTCCCGGAAGCCCCGTTTGAGCAGCCTCAGGAGGAGCGACCTTAGCGGGACAAGTCCGACGGGGCAGAGCCCGACGCTTAAAATGAGATTTTCTGTGTTTATTTCTGTCCTGCGGTCGCTCGGCCCGGTGGTAATCGGCGTTTCGCTGGGGTTCACGCTGAGTTTACTGAGCGTGAGCTGGACGGAAGACGCGTGTCCCCTCGCAGGGACGGAGGACGTGACTTCGGGTCAGGATGGACTGCTGAAGGGAGCCCGAAAGCCCAGCTCCGTGTCGGCTGCGAACGATGCGGAGTCCGAGGAGGATTTTGAACCAAGAATAGTCCCATACAAACAGGTCCAGCCCAGTGCTCCAAAGAAAGTTTTCAGGTAATTTATGGGCCGTATAAACTTATGACTTAATTCTTAATGAGAGTTAATAAAGTGATGTTATGAACTATTAAGTTTCACACATAAATGATGACTTAATGATGAATGAAAAGCCCACACATAAACACGTGTAACAGTCTCATTAGTGGTGGCTATAATAATGTAATTCCCAGATAATATAATTTCCCTCCTTTCTTTCATTCCTTGTCATATTCCCATGATAATCACATTCCCTGCTTCAGGCCAGCTCCGAGGCTGACTGTAAGCCCACACACTCACTGAAGGCTCTAACTCACATTTTCTCCAAAAGCAGGCAAACATTTCCAAGAAGTTATGGATAGGGACCCTGTTTGAATGTTCACCCCGGCTCCCAAAGTGGCTGAATTTCATTTCAGCCCCTTTAAAAGCCTCAAGAAGAAGAAAGTTTGCTTTAGTCAGACAGGAAAACTCTCCCAAGCTGGAGGATTTATACAGTAATAGGTAGCAATTGTTTAGTTTATCCCAGAAAATGTCAAAATGTAGTAATAAAAGAGCATTTTAACTGAGTCTAATCAACAACTTTTTATATTTATCTTAACATATGGCAAAGAAAAAACAACAAATCCTTCCTATTGAGATCCTGGGATGTGTAAACATCCTTGACTTTTACCTGCGTTTGATCATATTGCTCAATTGTTTCTCCTATTATTTATCTAAAAGGTGCGCCGCTATTAAAGGCCGCCATTGATGACATGAGAAGTATAAGTCATGGGTAATGATGAGTCGCTTTGCAAGTCCTTGCATGCTGTTTCTTTTTTCCCCCAAACAGCTAATGTTATTTGTTTCCCTGTTTGTCAGGTTTCTAAAACAAACAGGATGGAAACCAGAGACGCTGCATTATCTGTGAAAACGTGATGTGAATGCCAAGTGCTGAATGACCGCTGAAGTTCGCTGGAAAAGCTCGTTAAAGCTCAAAGAAGCAAACCACAAGCTGAAAGCTAAAAGAAGCAGAATACTATCTAAAAGCAAAAACTAGAGAAAAGTAGCAAGGCACTAGCTAGAAGCTTAAAAATAGCAACAAGCTGTTTGAAAGCTAAAAAGTAGCAACTTAGCTTTCCAACTTAAGCTAGGAGCTTAAAGTAGGAAAAGGTTAGCTGAAAGCTAAAAGTAGCAGAATGGTAGTTAAAAATTAAAAGTAGCATAAGAGGACAAAATTAGCACAAGTATAACAAAGAAAGCAATGCTTTCGAAGGAAATGAAGAGTTCCCAATGTATTTGGATGGGAAAATCTTTGTAAATAAAGTTAAATATTTTGAAAAGTATTGGGCTAAAACTGCACAAAGCTGGCAGAACTAGCTAGACTGCAAACAACCTACTAGAAAGTAAGAAAACGAGGAAACAACAGTGTGAATGCTGAATCAGCTTTCACACAATTAAAGGAATCAGTTTAACTTTTTTCCAGCTCTAATTTCTTTTCTTGTGATTTGATTTGAAACATTCAGGCACAGTTTGTCGTCTAACTCAGTAAAAAAAACATCATTCATCCTGTAGCTGTTTGGTCTGACATGTCTTTCAGGGCTAAATACATAAGCACAGAGTTGGGGATGCGAGAGCGCCTCTTCGTTGGGGTTCTGACATCCAAAAACTCCATCAACACCCTGGGCGTTGCTGTGAATCGCACCATAAGCCATCACTTCGACACCGTGGTCTTCTTCACCGGCTCGCGCAACCGCAAAATCCCTCACGGCATGTTTGTGGTTTCTCACGGAGATGAGCGACTGATCTGGAACATGTTTCAGACCATCAAATACATTTTTGACCATTACATCAATGAATACGACTGGTTCTACTTTGTCCAAGATGACGCCTACACAGAAGCTGACAAGATCAAGGTGCTGGTGGAGCACCTGAGCGTGGATCGAGAGCTTTACATGGGCTGTCCTGAGGAGTTCATAGGCGGAGAGATGGAGGGGAAGTACTGCTACGGGGGGTTTGGGTACCTCCTGTCACGCAGCTTGCTCTTACGACTTCAGCCCTTCCTGGAAAACTGCAGGAATGACATCCTGAGCTCCAGGCCTGACGAGTGGCTCGGAAGATGCATCATCGACTACACCAGCACAAACTGCGTTAGTGAATATGAGGTAGGCCGACTGTATTCTTGAAAGAGATTTGTAATTACTACCATTCATTCAACTCTCTTTTCGTGTGAGAAAACTGTTTCTTGGGGTCTAAATGTTTCAGGCTGAGCGGGGAAATGAAAGGAAGCAGTTTATGTCTGAATGAATGTTGAGCCGTAAAGAAGTGCTTGACAGTGATTCAGAACAGCTGTGTGATCGGTTACAGCAGGGGGCTCTCCTCTTCTGGAGAAAAACCTAACTGTCCCTGTAGAAATCGCTCTTTGCCCCGGGGGCGGTACTTAAAACTGACAGACAGCTATATAGAACTGTAATTACTGTGTTGGCGAGGAGATGGTATTCATATTACAGAGTAGAGGGCTTATGCCCTTTAACTTTCAGCAGCACCGAGGCCATAGTGGAATAGGTAAACAGGCACAGACAGAACAGCTGAAAGTTCAGCTTAGGTTCAATAGTGTGAAAATCCCCTGTGGGTCAACATGCGCTGCTCCTATAATGTCATTAGCATTTAGGGTCAAACGAGCTTTGTCCCACTGCCTAAAGGCATTTTTTTGGTGTCATTCACCACACTTTGCTTTCATTATCCCTCCCCGAAAGGCGAAAGATGGGTGATAATATTTTTGCCTGTGTCTTCACAAACCCCTGGATGGATTTTATTGAAGCTCTCAAAAAGTAATAATCAGATGAACAACTTGAATAACTTTTGGAGTCAACATGATTCAACATAGCATGAAAACATGAAAAGATGTTGCTAGAAAAAATAGGTTGACTTATACATTGTATGTACAGGCCTAGCTTTTGTTGTCGAACCATTCCATAGATAGTTGCACAATTGAGTTGCTTGGCTATCTGAAGTGGCCTGAGCCACAGGAGCTCCAGTAGAGCCCCTCAGATAAAGGAGAGAGGCAGGGGGAAGTTAACAGGGCTGGAAGGGTGAAGAAAACAGCTTGAACACAGAGCCAGACAACATTTTCTCTTTTCAAAGAGAACATTGATGCCAATTAGGCACGGACAATGCTTCACTAAGTGTACAGCTACAGGCTGCATTCTGTTGGCAAACATTTGTAATGGAGTGGCCTCGCTGCTTAGTTAAGCAGTGTCTCCATTCTTTGTTCTTTTAATAGCTTCATCAGATTGGGTTCACTTTTTTTAATCACTCACCACTTTATAGGTGGTGACTCTGTTTTCAGCTTAAACGGTTGTAAGTGAGATTCTGTCACTAGTTTCAGTCACATCACCTAGTTTTCTTCTTAAATTCTAGTGAGCAATTAATGAAACAACTAAAAACTTGTAAAAGTATGTATACATTGAACCTGTATATTTTATTCTCGAAACATCATTTTACTGAGCAAACTTCATTGTTTAGATGTAATGTGTGTCTCAGAGGAAGTAACACTGCAGAACAACTGAGCTTGAAAAAACATCTGGCATGCTTCTCCCATGGCATCACAGCTCATGAAAAGACCTCTCTGTTTTCTTTTTCAGGGTCTTGAGTACCACCATTACGAGCTTGGAAAGAACTCAGATCCGAATAAAGAGCAGAATGAACAGTTCAAGAAAGCTCTAACTGTTCATCCGGTGTCTGACCCTGAACAAATGTACCGGCTGCACAGATACTTCTCTGAGATTGAACTCCAGAAGACTTACGATGAGATTGCTAAGCTGCAGGTAAGCAGATTGCCAAGAGTCACGAATCACTTGGGATCAGTCAGAAATAAAATCCTGACTTCATACATTTTAATGTTATAATGGTTGCATGAAAACATAAATGCTTCTTGTGTTTTCACAGGCAGAGATAAAAAATGTTAGCGTGCTTGCTTTCGAAGGCAATCGAAGCGCCCAGTGGCCATTGGGGGTCAACCCACCTTTTGAGCCTAAATCCCGGTTTGAAGTCCTGAAGTGGGAATACTTCACAGAGGAAGAGATTTATTTATGCATCGATGGTGCTCCAAAGTGTGAGCTGCGCGGCATTGACAAAATGGACATAGCAGATGTCATAGACACAGCCATAGGAGAGCTCAACAAAAAATACATGCCCACCTTACATCTTAAGAAGCAGCAACTCATTAATGGCTACAGACGCTTCGACCCCACCAGGGGCATGGAGTACACCTTGGACCTTCAGCTTGAAGTTGTCAATCAGAAAGGTCACAGCCGGTCCATCACCAAGAGGGTCCACCTGGTGCGACCTTTAAGCCTCATAGAGATCATTCCTATGCCCTATGTCACCGAAGCTACCAGGGTTCACATCATTATACCCCTTACTGCAGAAGACCGGAGCTATGTCAACCATTTCCTGGAAGTCTTTGCTTCCAATGCCTTCGAGACAAGTGAAAACGCAGTCCTAACGCTTCTGTTCATTTATGACCCAGAAGAGGCACAGCATGTTAATCATGACGATATTTTTGCTGGTGTGAAGAATCAGATAAATGTTTACGAACGAAAATACCCTGCTGTAAAAATCCCATGGATAAGCGTCAAGACGGAAATACAGTCGCAGATCAAATTTATGGACATCATCTCAAAGAAGCACCCAGTTGACACGTTGTTCTTCCTGGGACACATTAACACAAACATCAACATTGAATTTCTGAACCGTTGCCGCATGAATTCCATAAACAATTGGCAGGTGTTCTTTCCTATCCATTTCCAGGACTACAACCCTGATGTGGCCTATCACAACCAGCCACGTCCAGCCACCATTGATCTGGTAAAGGACGCAGGACATTTTGACCGCAGGGCATTTGATGAAGCATGCTTTTACAACTCGGACTACATGGCAACAAGGTCTCGAATGGTAACAGACGTTCAAGAAAATGAGGATCTTCTAGAGAGCCTGGATATCTATGACATGTTTGTAAAGTATTCAGGTCTACATGTGTTCAGGGCAGTCGAGCCAGCGCTACACCAGCAATATCGCTACCAATCCTGCAACCCAAAACTCAGTGAAGACATCTATCATAGGTGTATTCAAAGCAACATGGAACGCATTGGTTCTCGATCCCAGCTTGCAATGCTACTGTTTGAGCAAGAACAAGGAAACAGTACTTGAAAATACCAGATAATATCTGCTCCCTTGTGATTTTACATGGATAATTGAAAATGCTGAAGAGCTGGTGGGATATGGGCAAACAGGAGCAACAAGTCTTCTGCCACTTTAGGTGACACTCCTTTTCTTCCTGAACGCAGCCCAAGTTTAAGGCTGCAGTGACATTCTCCACTGTCGCGTGTGCTTTAAGGGCTATTTGGTTTGTTTTCCTAGTTGGGTTTGATGAATACATGTAGTACCTTGTAATGAAACTGGTCTGAGTTGCTGAGACCAAATTTATTTCCAACACTGACAGATTTAAAAATTGCATCAGGCAATTTTTAACCACTAGAGGAAAGAAACTAAAAGGCAGAGACTTGTCATTTTGATGGTATTTTATAGGAGTTTTTAAATTCATCTAGATTCCTTGGTGGGCAAACACTCCTTATTCTGGAGGAAACTTACCGGCTTGGCCTTTGAGGACTGAAACTGGTTAGATATAAAAATAATGTCAAAGACGAACTGAGAGAGAATCCATGTCTTTGTTACACAACCAGCAGTAAAGGGCTACAAATATGAGCCATTTTTCACAGAATGTATCACTTGTTTGGTTCACAAACTGCTGAATGAAATTTTCTCTAGAATACAATAGACCAATGTGAGCTAATGTGCTGGGTACAGCTGCTCATGATTTGGTAGTAAAAGTACGACCAGCATGGGTTGTTAAACCAATTTACCAAAACAATTAGTGGCCATAAGCGATAAAAAGCTTTTGTGGGATGTTGCTTTTCTGCGGGGGTACAAGCAGCAACACTTAAGCTTTCAGAGAATTTTCATTTATTAAACATCCACATCAGATGTACTTTAAATTGCAGGTTCATGTCAAAATAATTGATTTACATCGGTATATTGCACCACTATTCATGTGCCCCCTTTATTTAAGGGCTTTCAGTTATTGCACTTTTGATACTTAACTGGTTTGAGTATTTACAAAAGTGTATCTTTGCATAATGTGCCTTTACAAAAACTTTTTATGTGCTGCCTGTTTTTTGTTTTTTTTTACATTGATATATTTGGTATAGTTAGGATTTGTGTGACTGTTTTAAATGCATGGGAGAATTAACTGTGGAGGAAGCCTGTTACAGCTGAGAGACTGAAGTGGTTCTTGGTTAATTTTAATTTTTTATGGCAAACTTGGACATATGATGAACCCCAACCATCTGCAGGTTGTAAAAGTGCCTCAAAGCAGGGAGGAGTTCTCTGGAACGTATGCGTTGGTTTTCATATGCAAAACATGAAGACTTTAGCGACTGATTGTGTTTTACCTTGAAATCTTTTTTTGGTACAGGAACATTTACGAGCTTAGGAGCCTTATGAATAATTGTGGGAAATCACTTTGGTAACTGTCTGAAGTGATATACATGTTTGTAATTGTATTTTAATCTGAAAAGATATTGCAAAAAATAATTTAAATACATTAGGAATGTTTTCTACATCAACAAAAATGGCAACAACAAATGTTTAACTGTTTCAAAGTATTTTAGACTGTTTAAGACGGTATCTCACTGGGCTGCGACTGTTGGAGACTGAAACTTGGCTCGGTATTGTGAGAAAATACGCAATTTTTCCATCGCAGTCTCACTGAATTCCAAGTGTTTGCGACCAGTGAGCCATGCAGTTGAGTATTGCGTGGCCAGGTTTTGAAAATAATTGCTAATTTTTGTGTGGACAGGCTTGGAAAACTATTATAGGACATGCACAGGATTTCATTGCCCACATTGAACCCACCTCAGCAGGAGCCCCACATTTACTCTACTGGGGGACACTTTAGAAATGAAGATGTTTTCTGGTGTCAGAACAAGCTCTAGTGCTCATCAGACAGGTTTGTGACTCAAGCGAGGAAACTGAGAACCCCAACGAACATCGCAAGCCATTCTGGAGACGCTCATGAATTCTGTCACCAACTAGTCCCTCGCAGTCGCAGCCCAGTGCGATACTAACCTTTAGTTAAATATTTTGGTGTCATGGTCCTCAGTTGTTGAAATGTCTGTTCTCCTCCAGATGTTGTGAAAATGCAGTAGGGGTCCTTTCTGTCACTGAGTGGTTACGGATGTAGTGGTACTGAACAACATTTAAGTTATTAGTAGCTTATTATGTGCAATATTACAGATAATACAGCTGGATAGGCAGCTTTTAGAGGGCAGAATTGTTATTTTCAGCAAACATTTGCCTCAAGTACAGCAGTGTGTGTATCACAGTACTGTTTATGACTCATACCTTCTGTTTGATGCAAAGTGAATACACTGTAATTTCTTTGACAGGCCCTTTTTAATGTATTTTTCTCTCTCTAGACACTTTTTTATTCCTTCAAATTTACTTTGATACACATAAAGGTGAGGCAAGTCCTTTTATTTAACTGTAATTGGATTTAATATATATGTTGGAAACACTACAGCCACATTGGTGGTCCCTAAACAGTGTTTTTACTGTATTATATGCCGTGTGAACACAAAGCATTGAGGTCAAGTTTTACGCATCTCTTTTGTAATGAGAGCAGCTTTTTTATTGTGACAGTGCACCAGCTATCTTAGTATGAATGTCTTTTTGAAGAGTGTGATGCTGATAATGTGCATAATGAGAAACTGAGTCTTCCAAAAAACAAAAAAAAGAATCACTGTGAAAAAAGGAGGCTGAGATTACATTATGAAGTTACTGAGATGTGTTGTCTTTGCCTTCTGTCAACATGAAAGGCTTAAAATTAAGGAAAATGGCAGAATAATTATCTTGTTTTGTTACCACAGTCATCATCGCTGAGCGAAGGCTCTTGTGTATTTTTGTCTATAATTTATTTACCTGTCAGATCTCCTGAACTACACAGATTCTTCATACTTCTGCACTAACAGAGGCTTTTCTTGACATTCTTTGTACATTTATAAATATTTCATAGGCACTCTATTTTTAAAACTTGTTTTCTAGTTTTCATGTAACAAGTTATATTATTTTTTTGTCCAAAAAAAAAAAAGAATATGAAAAAAGCATATGCTTTATCATATTTTGTATTTTGTGGTCCCAAAATCATGTCATAAGTTGCGCGCATTTCACGTTAATTTTGAATACAAAAGTTCACTGCAGAAAGCAGATTTTAATAAAGGCTGAAGTCCACTGGTTTACATTGTTTTATGCACATTGGTACTCAAACAAACCCAAAGCGGTACATTTTAGTTAATGCACATGACATGTAACTGAGTGCTGTAACTCTCAATAAACTGTGAATTGTTGTAATTTTTTAAAATAAAGAATATTTGAATATATTTTCTCTTTGATTTTTCGTCATCTTTACAGTACAAGTAGGGTTTCTGTTTTGCACCTACAAACTCCAGTTTGTCCTTTAGGTGTCAGCACAAGAACATGTTTCCTATCTGGACCACAGGTAGCGGACCGGTTGTTACTGCTGGTTGCAGAGCTGATAAACGGTCCTAAACAGCACTGAGAAACCTTTTTCAACGCACAAAAAAAAAAGAAAATGTCGTTTTTCTTCAGTTGTTCAGACTTGCAGTATGTTTTCAGGAACACTGGTGTCAAACATTCCTGCTCATGTTAGACCCGAACTATTCCTGATGCCTGGGTTGGGTAGAAACAGGGAAAATGTTGCGACCTTAATTACAGCTTTAGTTATTTTGAGGGTCTATGTGCACTACCCTTAGGCATCCTGTAAAACCACATAACTACAGAGCAGCTGGGTTTGAATTGTAAGTCATTATTTTGTGCTTCATTTCACGTTCAGTCCCAGTACTTTCTCCTCCCTCGTGGGCACACAGTTGGTCCAAGTCCCAACGACACTGGCACTATAAAAGTATGATTTTAGTTTTGCCTTTTTATTCTAATTTCAACACTTTGTGGTTCATCTAGGCAGCATTAAAGCAAAGTGACACAATTTTGGAAACATAGGAATTTGGACTGTCTTTTGCCACTGTCAGATCTTTAAGGGATTAAATCTTGTAGATCATTCTTTAAAAATAACTCATTTAGATGTGTTTCGATTAAAGCAGTGGTGCCCAATCCTGGTCCTTGAGGGCCTCTATCTTGGTTGGTGGTCAGTGCCACGGTCTTGTAACGCTGAGGTTGCAGCAGGAAGGCCATCCGGCAAAAAACAAAAATTATCACTGTAAATCAAAATTATTACACCATGGAGATCTGGATTTAAATTCATACTCAATGTGAAAGTGGAAAATAACATGACAGGCTGATTCAACATCAGTGAATATTCCTCAAGACAAGTCTAAATGAGGCTCAGT
>JAOXNZ010000188.1:7374564-7390292 GCA_028566095.1 Kryptolebias brasiliensis | reverse complement strand
CTTTGGGAGAAAGTAGCTCAGATGTTGATTTTTTTTTCTTCTTTTCTTTGAGTTGTAGTTTTAATCTATTGTGGCAGAGGAAGTTTTATCCCCATTATTAGAATAAACAAACAGTATAAAAATAATGGGGAGTGTGTGTGTGTGTGTGTGGGAGGGGGCTGTTACTGATTAATTTCACAAAATCATTGGATCAAGACAATGTTAAGGAAAAGGCTTCAAAAATACAGCAAAAGTGTCCAAAAACCTTCTTAAATTTAAGCTCCATAGTCATTGCCACTACAATCACTGATAAATAAAATTCATGTGTTCCTATGTATGTCCATTTTTTCTGCATTAACATGTTTAAATCCCCTTGATAGTATGTTGCTTATGACCACATGTGGGGACATCTTTTAGTGGAAAAGGTGTTCAAACCTCTCAGTGTATGTTTTCCAAAACACAGGTACATTGGGTTTGAATTTACCAACTTTTAAACTTGTTTGTTAAGTAATTCATTGTCTATTTATTTTCTAAAACTTTCTAAAACTTACAATGGAGCATCAAGCCATTTTTTCTCTAATTCACACCTTTATGAAGATGACCAAAATCTCTCTCTTGTGAGTCAGGCAAACAAAGACCCTGACGACTGTCCAGTAGGAGCGCGGTGAGATTAATCTGCCTGTGAATTTTGCTGCAAAAAACAGAACATCTCATGCAGTTTAATGTTAGGAACTCCCCATGATCAAGTTTTGAACTGAGAAAGCTCCCCAGTTGTGAAGTGAAGTTGATCTTCAACTACAGAATAGAAGTCAGTTGTTTCAAATTGTTTTTTTGTTTTCTTTGGGGGGGATTTGCCATGTTCTAGATGACTGAAAATCTACACAAGCTCTTCTTTAAACCAAGACAGAACAGAGCAATGCCCTCCTTACTGCAGACAAAGTCTCGTTCCATTGATCCAACCATCCAGCCCACAATCACTCCATGAACAAGATTCCCAGACACCTAAACTTCTCTGCTTGAGGCAGAGACTCAGTCCCGACCCAAAGGCAACATTTCAATTTTTTTCCGGCTGATAACCACAACCTCAGACTTAGGAAAAGCTGACTTTTATCTCAGATGTTTTACAATGCTGCAAACTCCATGACTCCATGAATGCACCTTAAGATCCTATCCATGAACACCACAAACAGGGTTAGGATTCAGAGACAAGGGGCAGCTCTGGAGGAGTCCAACACACCTCCTGAATCCAGGGTTCAACAATCTGTAACTCAGTTTAGTTTAAAACCAAGAGTGACATGAAACTGAACCAGTCTGACACTACAGACTCATTTTGTGCCAGTCTTAAGCATTTTTCCCCATGCCATTTTATGGCAATAGATACTATACAAAATGATTAAGAAATGAATAACAGTTCATGGCAGGGTGCCATTTTTTAACTACTTGGCACAAACAACAAAAAAGTGTGATAGAGTGCAACATGCCCGGACATTTTATTCACACACTATTTCTCATTTGCAGTTTAAATCTTTCAATGCAGCACCAAGTAGAAAAAATATAGGTTAAAAATGATGTTAATTCGGACTAAAAGGTACGTTGAGTTATTACTCCTCACAACACTTTGGAGCAGTGTTGTAAATCATGCAATCAAATGTCTTCGCTTAAACACAACAAGACCCTGCAGATAGTTTATTTCTGCTGGAAACCGGTGGTGCTAACGTGCCAAGAAATATTGCAATGCACCACATAAATGCCAGAAAAGAAATGACTGCTGGCGAGCAAACGCTGACGTAAACAATCGGTTCCCCTCATTTGCCTTATTTCACTTTACCTCACTCCTCAGGTGGGCTGGAAATCAATCCGATCCGCTGTAATGAAGGATGTCTCAATTACCAGCTCGATGCACAACAAGGTACAAGAGACCACCCTACTCTGAAGTCTTTCAACAGACACACATGTACTTATATTACACAATTTACTTTGTGACATCTCAGACAAACTGCTTTTTTTGTTTTCATGATCCGTTATTTTCCCATTTCAACCAGCATCATGGATAATTGACTGTCGGGGAAACGTTGTATTATCTAATTAATTAATGTAATTAGTGTGTGTCCTTGTGTGTTTGTCTGTCTGTTAGTAAAATATCTCAGGAACCACTACACATATTTTATTGAAACTCTCAAAACATAATCATTGGCTGTCGATTCAAAATAGCCACCATAGCTAACTAACCTTAACAAACACAAAAATGGCTATGACAGATACTGAGCTAAGGTTGGGTGTGGTGGTAGCTGAGAGTCATTGTCAACACATATATTAAGCCTTAACAAATAGAACAAGATTTTGAAATCTTGTAATTTTGCATGCAAATGCACATAATGTTATTTCAAGATTTAATCAAAAAAGATGATCTTAGTCTAAAACTCTAGCATGAAAGGTGGCAGGTGATATACATTTATTCAAGGAATACTAGACCTTTAATTAAATGGGGTTTTCATAGGGGATAAATATTCCCCTCATAACCTGGATCAGTGTATGCTTTTAGAAAAAGAATATCAAGCAACAATCACATAGTGAATTTACTCCTGCAGGCTTAAGTGCTTTCATTGTCTGAGCATTAATTTGAACCAGTTTAATAAATTCAGTCACATTTTACATTTGAAGGTTGTAAAACAGGTGCAGATCTTTATCTACAATAAAAGGGACATGTGGTATTGTTTGCTTTTGTCGTGTTGAACCACAGACTGCTGTGTTGGCACTAATAATAACACTCTCATTATTACCTGGAAAGCACATTGTGCCATCAGTGCTAATATAAACTCCTAGGCATACAGAGCTGTTAAAGCCTGCAGAGTGAGAGCTGATCCAGCTGTGCTGTCAGCATCAGAAACAGTCACATATCGAGCAGGAGACTCAGGTCACCAACAGCCAGAGGAATGTTGGCTTTGAAACATCAAAAAAAGGCCTAACCGAGACAGTGATCAGGAGAAAAAACAGGATGAAACATGCTGCATTAACATGTTAAACTACGTGACCTTGTAGGTCCCCAAAAAAACAAACCAAAAAAACAACAGCACTTCCTGCTTTACTTATGAATTCTGTTTTCCATTATTTGCAGCTGCATATTGTGTATTTCTCTTGCACATAGTAGTCTAAATATTTGATTTTTATTGTCTGCTGCTGAAAGGTGAAGCCGAACGATAATGTTTTTCCCGATGTCTGTGTCTGTTTTTTACCAAACTATCTCATCTTCCTCTGGAAGGATTTTATTGAAACTTTCAGGAAAAAAAATAATTGGATGTAAATCTTCAACTGATTAATTTTTGGAGTTAACCCAATTGACTAGGATTCAGACAGTCTTACAGATATTGTATTAGAATTTGGTTTGGTTGTATCTGCGCATGATTCACAACTCATACTCCAAGTGCTTCTTACTGTTTAAAGTCTTTGTTTAAAACTTTAGCATTAACTGTTGGAGTCAACCCTATTTGTCTGTTAGCAAATGATCTTGTGAACCACTGGATGGATTTGAATGAAACTCTCAGACAGTATTCAGTGGATGTACATCAACAATTAATTAATTTTTGGAGTCATCTCGATTCGAGATGGCCACCAGAACAAATCAACCTTTGCAAACACTAAAAATGACAATAACTCAGTCAGTTTTACAGATATTGAGCTAAATTTTAATGTGGTTGTAGCAGAGAATCATTTAAAACACATACTCTGAGCATAACAACTTGCATATTTGCAGGAGACTGCACATTTCAAGGTTTTTTCAAGGTTTGACCAAAATAGCTACACCTCCATCATTTCTTCCCGAAATGTTAGGCCTTTAATATCTTTCCCAACTTCCCAATTGTAGCAAAAGACATAATTTGGTCACTTTTATTACATATAGTATGATATTTTTTTGTGTTCATTTGGCTAGAGGGGTACAGGTCCCTCCTGATTGTCCCTGTTTATTTACTGGTGGATTTACTTTTTAGAGATGAGTAAAAGTTAAAAACTCTGACTTTCTGTAAAACTATACTGACAGTGTATTTATTTCTTGGTAAATGCAAAATATAAAATGTAAAAGAAGAAAAATCCAGCTTGGACGGTGATGACAAACTATTTATTTCTAAGAAACTAATATTTTTGACAAGACAATGCAGAGATTTTGAACAAACCTAAAGACAGCATGCATGTACTTTTCTGTTTTTAAAAGTGACATGACTAGAAAAATTCAACCCTGTCAGTGTTTTGTTCACTGAATCTTTGCCAAACTGAAACTGAATATTTTCAAGTGCTTGAAAGTGCTAGCAATGTGAACATATATGTCTTTACCTGTAACAGAGTCCATTTACCAGTAAAAAAACTAAAAGTGTTTATCTGTTACATAAGCTACACCCCTCATTTGAATTTGAACCATTTGCCAGCATGCATTACGCAAATACTGCAAGGCCGAAGGCAGAGAGCATAGACTTGATTAAAATAATCTTGTACATAACACAAGGTGTTATTTCCCCCTCATCAACCCACAAACAGTCCTCACACTGAATCTCATTTAACACCTGCTGTTGGTCCACGGATGACTTTGATGTACAGCATTAAATATTAGTTATATTGTTAAATATATCTTAGCGGGTCATGCAGTTTCCAGGCTGCAAATTTATATCCGGTAAAGTTACTGTAAGTTTCCTTGACTGTCGTGCACAGATTTGCTGTAGTTCAAGTGAGGGAGAACTTCAAACAGCTAGTTGATCCTCTTGTTGGAAAATATAATCTAAATTTTTGACAAGCACTTTAGACAGCTTTCAAAGCGCTAATTAGCGATATTGATCCAATACAACATGGTTTAAAAACAAGGAGCCAGTCTCCCACGATGTATTCTGCTGTGAAAGTGTGCCAGCAAACTGCTTTTGTGAAGGGCATTTCTCCCTGAAAGCCTTGATGATATAATGCCCGCTTTGTCTGAGTGTGAAGGGATGATTTGGGGGGGAGTGGATGGGATTGGCAAACATTACTCCTTTACTCTCCTTCATTTCAGTCTTTCTGTTCTCCCCCTCTTTGATCACGGCTAACATCTGCCCAACTATTTCAGGTTAAAATCGGTTGTTGCTTTCAGCTTTAATGGCCGAATGACTGACAGGTCAGCGGCGAGAAACAAATGTGAGCCTTCATCGCATGAGGCATCCACATAAACACTCGGCAACCCCAGGGCCACGCTTTGAATTGCTAATTTGTTTGTGATGAGGGCGACAGGGAACAGGTTTGCGGGGGGGACCATGGGTGTTGCAAAGTCTACCCCAGCATCTATTTACAAAGTCATCAATTCAGTGTGTTTTTCATTTCCCCTACTGATGCCTGATAGGATGGACAGTTTTCTGTTTTCAACAGCATTGATCAGCCTTTGAGCAGCTGGACTGAGAATATTAGAAGGAAAATGATTGGCTAGGCTCAACACTGGGAGGCTTTGATTGACTTCCCTTGGGGAGGACACTACTTTGAGGTTTTTCTTGATATACTAGCTCAAAATGCCGCTGAAGACAGGTGTGTTTGTGTGTCATGTGTGAGGCTGAGGAAAAGAAGTAACAAAAGGCCAACACAGGAGATGGTGTGATGTCGGGCCCACTCTGTGTGGGATGTAAAACAAGTGTGTTTTCTATTCTGGGTGGAGTGGAAAGCTGGCTTGTGTTGTGTTTTTGAGGCCAACGCTCCAACTTAAAAAAGGAGAAACGCAAACGACCTCTTTCACAAACAAGATGTAGGTAAAGTTTTACAATTCAAGTCTGAAATATATACCAAATAAAAAGTCAAGGCTATTATAGACTGCAGCTGATGTGCCTTAATTTAGTTCTTTTCAAACTGCGGAGCAGACTGATTGATGATATAGGAGAACAGATTCGAATCAAACATAATGAGTCAGGTGAAAAGCACATTGCTATTTTCTCCCTATTTTTCAAACAATGGAAAATTAGATATTGGAGTCTTGCTTGGTGATTTTGGCTTCTTATCGAAACAATCAACAGTTGGAGCCGTGTCAGTGGTGGTGCCACACAGATTATGGCAGACAAATCCTTTCGTGACAGTTTGCCTTCCTTACTTGTCCACCGTGAACACACCGACATGACATATGTTACTTTAAATTCAGCCTGACTTCACAGGAGTACAGTTATCCAAGATGTCAACGTCAAATAAAATAAACTACAGGAAAAAAGATTTTTGTCATGATTTCAGAACATTCTAAAGGTTTTAGAGTTCACATCAATGTCCTAATAATAAATAAATAAAATTTCTGTCTGACTGTTCGTCATCTAACTTGACAACCATTTGTCTGATTCACATCAAACTTGGCATCTCTTTTTGTGGAGACACAGGTAAGTATCAAGTTTGAGGGCATTCCAGTGAAATCTTGAATATTTTTCTCCTCCTCTTCTGTAAGTTACAGATTAAGAAAAGCACAAGATGCCCTTGGTATCGTTTTGGGAATTTGCTTCTTTGGGTTAGGGGCCATCCACATTAAAAACTATAACTGTAACAATAATGATCCACACTGCTGAGAGATAATGTTCTGTAAACGGTGACACTAGTAATGCGTTCCAGCTGTACTGAGGTCTCAAAATGGATTTTAATGATCTGATATACTGCTGTATGTTGTATAAATGAAGAGAAAACACAGTGTGTGGGTTCACAAAACTCAACAAAGCCAATAGGAGTTAGGAGAATTTACTACATTGTTAGAGCATTTACTGGAAATAAACTCTATCCTGACTTTTGTACAAGTTGACATCAGCTTGGTGGTATCTAGGTTACTGTCAAAGAGGACATCAGTAGTTTAGTCATCTCAACAGCACCAAAGACTGCTTTGTGTTGTTATAATTTTCAGCCTAACATCATCATAGACTGTTGATTGAACAATTAACAGGTGGTTAAAGCCAAGAAAGGATGACTTCATAAGAAAGTTTTTCTTGAACTATTAACTAGCTCACAAGAAAGAGGTAGGTCATCTACAGACAAAACCTTAACATAAAATACTTGCAGGACAACAAAATCAACAAAAAAGTAAAAATTAGCAGAAAAGAAAAAACTGCAGAAGCCTAAAACAAAAACCTGTGGTCTATTACTGTAAAGGTCTAACAACGTCAATGATAAATAATAATTATTAAAAACGGGTCCAAATCTGCTTATCCTCATATGAAAGGGTACTTCTGTAGCTTAGATCATAAATGTGGGGGCAGATGCCAAAGTGGGTACCAAGTGGGCTGAGGCAGGTACAATGTTGGCGGATGTGTGCAATAAAATTATGTGCTCGGCCTAGAATACAGTTTTGCAAGCTGTACATAAAAATAGGAATATATTTTTATTAATTGGCAAAAGAAAAGAAAGCCGTACATCTCACTTGGTTGCAAACACTTAGTTCTGTAAGAATATAGCTGAAATTTGACCTCTTTCCTCACAATTTTCTCAAAATTTTGAGTCACTAACTAGTCTCCAACAGCTGCAGTCCAGTCAGACACTACCCTAAGTCCTATCTGTTTCTAGTCAACATGATTAAAGACAACTTATCAGGAGCTTTTTTTTTATGATGTTATGATAACAGAGGGCACATGCACTTGCCAAAGGAAATCCATGAGCACATTGAAGTAGATAGATTTTCAAATGATTTGTTCACTCCAAAATTTAAAATGAAGCTTAAGTTGTTAATCTTTTAGAAGAAAAGTAATCATTAACTTGGTTTTATGAAACAATCTGGACTAATGATTGTATCATATACTATATAATGTGTTATTTTCTCAATAATAGCTGGTTTTGCTATAAAAAAATCATACAGATTGTTGTTTAATTTCTCAGGTTGAACCTATATGTTTTTAATTATGACCAGAGGGAATGTTGGAGCAGGATGCACAATGTCTGACTTTAGAAAACCTAGCTCTAAAGCAAACTGTTCCTCAGTGTGTTTTTAATGTAATTCCTTGACCAGCAGTCAGCTGAATTAACCTAAATTACTTTTTTTTGACTATTTTATGATGCATAAAGAAAGCCAGAGTCATATCAGTTTGTCATGGTTAGCCTCTGCTCCACACGCTTCGGTGCAATTTCTCATTTAATATTTCTTTATAGGTCTTCAAAAAAAAAAGTGTTATTGAGGCTTTGTCACTTTTAACAGTTATGATTACTCATGTGCACAAAACTGCAGCTTAGTTAAAGAAACTCCAACAACATTCACAGTTTTGATCTGTTGTATTTTTAGTCTTTCAAAAAAAAAAAACCCAATACACTGAGGCGCTGTAATAACTAAATGTCGGAGGCTTATGGGAAATCACGTCTGTTAAAGGACACAATAAAACACAAATATTGAAACAATATGGGACTGTTAAAAAAGTCAATGTTTTCCTGCTGTATTTTTTAATTTAGTTTTAAATGTCATTTTTGATTTTGAATGAGACACTCGAGCTTCTGGCACGGAGATGTTGGTGTTTATTTCCAGTCATTGCACTCAGCACTGCGTTTAATCCAAAAAAATCTGGGTAGCGCAACAACAAAAGTGTCACAACAGCATGAGCACTAACGCTACATATAACTCATTCTAATTGATGAAATATATAATTCCTACATTTACCGAGAGGAAAAAGAGAGAGAGAGAGAAAAAATACAATTCTAAGCTGAGTGAGGCAAATAAATTGCTCAAACGATGTATTTACTGCTTGATCTGTCAAGGCCATCGCACAGGCATCTCTTTTGGTTTATGTCCCCTGTCTGGCCCCACATGGCCTCAAACAACGCTGCTGAAAGCAGAGGGACTCGAGATGCAGTGAGGCAGTCAGTGTCTTTGGATTGCCAGTGCAATGTAGGTGCATCTGTTGTTGCATGGCAAGACCTAATGGAGCAGAGAGAGACTCTCCAAGGTTTCTCAGAATCTAAGAGGAAAAGTTTGCTTGGTATTGTGCACTAATAAAAATAAGATCTAACTTTTGATCAAAAATGGGATCAACTAGTTATTAAAAAAGAACATATACAGATGTCACCTAAATCTATATCACTTTTAACTCACATTTACTTCAATAATGACCTATAGTGAGTGGTTGCCTATTAACACTTTACTCAGGTATTAGTTGGATCTTCCTCTATTGTCGGAAGTTGGTTCAAAATGCTGCAGCTAGACTCATTACCAAGTCTTAACAGCACAAAAGCATTATCCCATGCACTGGCTCTATGTTAGGTTTTAAAGACAGATGGCAGACCAATAGTTAGAGAAACTGTCTTCTCACAACAACAGAGGATAAAATAATTGTGCAAAAAGGCGAAAGTCAAAAATAGTATGTACAAATCTAAACATTAAAGAAAAGGTATCAAAAATGACAAAATACTGAGTGCAAAATAGAAATAAGAAAAGTATATAACAACAGTAAGCCTGAATAGCAATTTAACTGAAGTAAATACAGTAAAAACACTGGTGCAAAGAAGATGTCCAAGAAGAACTACAAAATGACAGAGTATCCATTATATACATAATTATATTTGTTCCATACAGATGTACCAGCAGTTAAGTGTTCACCTGTTAGACAGATGTGAATTATTATACAAAGAAATGGAGAAGAGAATTAATTAATTTTAAATTGTTCAGTCATTATTGTAGTGAATATCAACCCAAAAAAATTTGCCTTATTTCTTTTTGTAAAGTTTTTTTTTGTAACAAAAGTCTTACACAAATAATAAATAAGCTAATCAGAATGTACAGCAACAATGGGTTGACTTCTTTTCCTAAAGCTGGCACATGAACCAGCTAGAAGTAATGATCAATGCAGAGGGAGGAGCCAGGTGATGGATTGGTGACCTGTTCAGGGTGTATTCCACCTTTGTTGACTGCTGTAGATACGCTCCAGCTCTCCGCGACCCTGAACAGGACTGAGTGAGTACAGAAAATTGATGGATAGTTGAACAGAAGGAGGGGTGTTCTTTTTAATGAAGGGAAAGTTTGCTAGTAAAAGACAACTTCAAAATGGAGGCAATTTGTCACAGTAATCAAGGTTTATTGTGTTGGTAATTGATGACAAGATAAATGTGCAACAAGGAATACGTACATGCGCAGATAAGTTTGTTGATTCCCTTACAGCTCATTGGAGCAATGCTTCACTTCTTGTGAGAAGTGATTTAGTTAAAAGCAGCTGTCTAATGCAGATCTGCATGCCTTTGGTATGTGATAGAGGAAACAAAAAGCTGCTAAAAGAAAGGATTTGTTGTTTATTTTACAAAGATATGCTAAAAAAGTAAGGACAGCCTATTTAAAGGAAACAAACAGCCACTGTATAGTTTGTTTTGGTTGCGTGCGCCACATTGAACATGGAGCAGAGAAAACAAACGTGAGAGGTCTCTGAGGAGAGCTCATAAAGGTATGTAGCCTTTACCATTTTAAAGGTAAAGGCTACAAGACCATCTTCAAACAGCTTCATGTTACTGTGACCACAGTGGTCAATATTATTAAAAAGGTATAAGATTCGTGGAACTGAAGCCAACCTCCAAGGATGTGGACGCAAGAGGAAATGCAACCCCAGGTTAATCAGATGGATAGTGCGGATGGTAAAAAAAGAGCCTAAGAAAACATCAAAAACTATTAGAGCTGAACTTCAAAGTCAAAGTACGTCACATTCTGATCGCATCATTTGTTGCATTTTAAATCCAAAGTTACTGGGAGGAGTTTCTGGGACTGATGAGACAAAACTGAAGCTTTTTGGTGTTACAGCAGGTGGGTGTCTTTTTTATTAATTATTATTGTGGAAGGGCACCAACAAATTCCTCTTCATCTATATATCAACTTCTGGTTAAAGCACAGCCTGGAATTCATCAAATTCAGCAGAGTCACTTACTTTATTCTTTAAGTTCGAACTACAATGTAACTTGGCATTGATACAATCCTGTTAGGTTTGTCTCAACCACAGCTGAGGTGGGCGAATGCCTCTCTCGCTCCTGGAGTTGTGCAGAGCATTTGGCTAATGTGCTGGTTGATACACCAGTTTAGACACGGTGCAAACTGCTCAGTGCTCAGGCATGGTGCAGACCAACAGATAGCCATCTAAGTGCATGGCTCCCTCTCTGTGCCAGAAGACACTTGCTGGTCAGTATTTGAAGTCATTTTATTCTTACAGTCATCTCTGCTTTAACCTGATGCTCCATGTATATTAGAAAAGTGACTCTGGGCTGGTGTCAAGTGGCCCATTCAGGTATAAAAATGATTATAACTCTGGTAGAGACTGCAGGTTTGCTGCTTCTTTCTCTGACATTGTAGTAAGCCTTTATTATTTTTCTTGAACCTGGCTTGATCTTTTTGTGAGCATTTCAACTTTACTTGTCATGTGTGTTCATATGAGTGTGAGTCAACTCATACAATATGAACTTTTTACTCTGAGCAATTTAATTTGTGTCTGTGAGACATAAGTGGGGCTTATTTTCTCTCTTCATTTTGCAAAATTATTTTTTGTCTGCAATTTAGATCGTTTTGAGTAATTTATTTCATTTCCTTTGGTGCAATTACTATTCTGTTTTAACCCAAACAAACAAATACATTTTTTCCTTTTGGTTGTTGTTTCTTTGAGGATTGTTTCATTTCTTTTTTTCTTTTCTATTTTGCACCTGTGTGGGTGTGATGGATGTGTGATGTTACTGCAGTAGCCTAGAGTTGGGCAAACAAAACAGTGCTGCGTTAGAGGGCATTTTTGTGTTTTTGACTGTTTAAACATTCAGCCTTGTGTTTTCTGCATCCTCAGAGGGGAGGGTGAGATAAGGGTGTTTGATTTGTTACAGCTTCACCTCTAGATGTAACTGAAACCTTCTTTAATGCAGCTGCAGAGCATTAAGAACAGGGTCACTTCTTGTGCAAAGAAATTAATGAATTAATTTATTCTCACATCCCTAAAATTGGGTCAGCTACAATTATTTTGGCCAGGTCCAATTACCCGGTGTTTCTACTGTGCTTACCCCTACACCTACCCCTTGACACTTTGTTTGAAATATGAGGGGCTGTGGCATAAAAATTCTGCAAAATGACACCTCATGCAGAAAGCTGATATGCTGAATTTATTATCAGTTTCTTTTACAATAATAGACGCAACATCAACATGCTCATACATGGTGTGTATACTAGTTATTTTGCTTAGTACTTCCCAAAGTTGGGGTCGGAACTCTAGTTTGGGTCCTGAAGCACCAAGTACGGAGCATGGAAAGTTTTATACACATTAAATAAGCTTTAAAAATGACTGCCTGTGGCATAATAGCCTTAACTGTTATAAAGAGGTTAAAAATGTCATAAATGGTAATAATAACAGTCTTTGTTAAATGGGTTATCAGTAGTGTCTTTATACTTCAACCAGCATTAATCAGGGTTACAAGTCTCTGTGACTTTTATTTGTGAATCAAAGCCTGAAAAGTTTCAGACCCACTGATTGAGCTCACAGCTGACTTCTGCACACAGTCAAGTCAAGCCAGTTTATTTATAAAGCACATTTTAAAACAACAGGTTGTAACCAAAGTGCTGTCAAACAGTTATATAAATGACAAAGACAAAGGTAAAAAAACATTTAAAGTAAATTTAGAAAATATCACACAATGAAATGAGCAGTGAACATTGTACCGTTAAAAGACTCAATCAACTCACACTGGGTTAAATATCAGTGAGAACAAGTGTGTTTTACAAGAGATTTAAAAACAGGAAGTGAAGAAGCCTGTCTAATATTAGAAGGCAGATTGTTCCAAAAACTGGAAACTATGACTGAAAAAGTCTGCTCTCCTCTGAGCTACAGCCTAGTTTTCAGGCCGATCAAAAGCAAAGCAGCTGATCTCAGGGCCATAAGGTTGAAACAAGTCAGACAGATACGATAGACATTTGTAAGTCATCATAAGAATTTTAAAATCAGTTCTGTGGTGCACAGGGAGCCAATGGAGTGAGGACAGGACAGGGGAAATGAGCTCAAATGTACGTGTTCCTGTTGAGACGGTCAGCAGCATTTTGAACAAGTTAAAGGTGTGAAAGGGAAGCCTGACTGACTCCAACATAGAGCGTATAGTAGTAGTCAAGTCAGGCTGTGATAAAACAAACTGACTTTTCTGCAGAACAGAGTTAATCTGTTTATTAAACTTAAAATCCAAACAGGCACAGGTATTATTTATTTATTTATTTTTGTTCAGGGAGATCAACAATAAATGCCAAACATAACAGCAAAATGTGTCAAATTCAAAATTATTCTGCTTGTGTAAAAAAACATTTTTAAAGGAAAAATACAGTTTTCACTATTTTCACAAGAATAATCAACAGTGATACCAGAATACATTAGAATGTATGAAATTAGAGTGACTAATACTAAATACTTAACAGAAAAAACAAAAACTTACAGTTGTGAGATTTTTTGCAAGCACAGCTCTTACCCTTTCGATTAAACTGTGACCCTTAAAAATTTCCATTTGAAAAGCCAGATAGCTTTACCCCTTTGTCCTTCCCCTACATCAAAGACACAATTTGAACACCTCTAGCCCCTTCTGTAAATGCCCTTATCATAGGGATTGGGGGACTCTGGATATTACATACAAAGGCTGTTAAGTTATTACTGTTACATTTTAAAACTACCACAATAATAAAAATGTGTTAATCTTAACATGTACTTTCTCTAAATCTCACAAAATGTCAAGCTCATCAACTGTTTTGTTTGTACACAGGCAGCTTTGATTAATCAATGGTTTAGTATAAAGTTCTTAACAGGGATGGATAGTGCAAATAGGCTAGCACGGCTAAGCTCTCCCTGAGATTTACAATAAAAATGAGAAAATTACTATTAAAGACTGTTTAGACTGACCTCTTCACATTTTGGTGAAATCTAAACAACATATGAGCTGAACAGACACAGGGATAACAGAGAATCTTTCTAAATGGGCTAATTTTTTCAGTCCAAACAGCACCGTGAGACTTAATTTATCTTTGTTGTGTTGAATGATTGACAGGTGGTTGGTAATGACTCATCACCTACACTAAGTCCACAAAAACAGTACAATTTCTGAGATGTTGCTGCAGTTCACTACAATAACCACTCCCATCAGTTGAGTAAATTACTCATCCCTATTCTAAGAATGTGCTTTCATAAAGGCAGGAACATTGGGATGTGAGAAATTCAAATTAGCAATTATTAATTGCCAGTTTTGTTTCATTTGCTAGCTTGGTTGCTATAATAGGCTCATATAAATCATATGTTTAAATGGAATAGCATCACCTCATATTTGCCACATGGTTGTTGTGGGAACTTTAGGTAAACCACAGGTAACACACGGCTCACACACTGTCAATATGAAGAGCGGCTTTGTTAAATTGACAACCAATGTTTAGGTGCACGTCACATCAGTGAGTATCTTAAGGTTTGGTCAAAACTAAACACTGAATGCAATTGTCAATGAGAATGATTTCACAGTTTTTTTATGTGTGATCCAAAGCACCATTGTGTCCTTAAATCAGCCCATTTTTATTCTACACCAGCTTCCTCATTCAGGTCTAATAGCAAAGCATCCCTTGTGGTGCAGCATCTTTTTCTATCTCACTGCCAATTGTACAGGACATCCTTCATTTCTGTCTCTTCTTTGACATTGTCCCCTTTGGGCTGCCAAAGCAAGAAAAGAATACACAATACACCCTAGGTGAATCTGCAAGAAGAAGTTACTGACATACTCATTTAAAAAATGGTGTTCTACATAAATGTTGTATATTGGAAACAAACAAACAAATTAAAGGTCCAGCATTCGTTGAAGGAATGCATGTCGCCCGCTGCCTTTCATGTCAGAGTTTTAGACTAAGATCATTTTATGATGAGAAAGGACAGCATTTTTGTCAAATCTTGAAAATACATTATGCTATACTTTATAATATCATGTTGTGCTCAGACAATGTGTTTAAAAGGATTCGTAGTTATTACCACATCAAATCTTTATAGCATTGTTTTGCACAGGTTAAGGTGGAAGTCATCTTGAATTGAATTGACTTTAACAGTTATTGTGAAAATTTTAAACAAAAATCTTAAGCAATGTGTAGTTATTGGAGTAAGTGTTGAGTATGACTTTCAGCTACAACCATGTTTTAGCCATCTTGAATTTAATTGATTTCAAAAGTTATTAATCTAAACATTTTTATCTAATGATTACTTTCTGAAAGTTCATTAAAATCTGTCCAGCAGTTCATGAGATTTAGACAAAGTTGACTCTAAATACTGTAGTTAAAGGAAGATTTTATTATTTAATGTTTTGCACAATTTATTGAAACTCTGCATATATTTAGGCATGGCTTTCAGTTACTCCCACACCAAATTCTAGCTCAGTATCTGTAAAACCGACGGAGTTAGAGCCATTTTTGTGTTTTTAATGTCAGTTTGCTGTAGTGGCCATCTTGAATCAGATTGAGTTCAAAAGTTTATCAGTACATCTATATTCAAAGGTTACTTTTGCAAGCACATTCAAATTCATCCAGTGGTGGATAACATATTTTGGTAACAGACACATGAACACAAACACAAACAGAGGCTACCTTCATTTTTTACTCTTTGTTTAAATAACATTTCCGCTGTTGTTGCAGACCTTTATTTTATTTTTTAATTCTGCACTGATTTACTGCATTGTAAATAGTCTGTCTTTTTCAATGTTCAATACACATGCACAATATGTAAATGTTTGAAAACGTGATCCGACTCAGTTGCACATTACTACTATTGTTATTGTTAATCTTATTTCTTTATATATTGTTT
>JAOXNZ010000188.1:7336359-7346563 GCA_028566095.1 Kryptolebias brasiliensis | reverse complement strand
CAATGGTAATTTTATGTCTAAATGTGAAAGAAAAATAAATGCCATGGTATTTTGATTTTTTAAATAGAAACTTATAAAAAAGCAGTCAATTTCGGTACATTGGATGTCTTGTAGTGCCATCTGCGTGATAAGACAGAATCTTTGGCGCTTACGAAGGTGACCATATCAATGTTCAACACCCTCTATTAAGACTTGACACCTGCAGTTTATCATCCCTGAAGCAATTGCATATTCCTTTTCCTGCAGAAGAGACGGGAGGGAAATCCATCTCCTGTAAGGACAATGCCTTAAATAAATAGTGCACAGAAAATAGGCACAAACTCTCCTCCTTTCACCTGACCCCTTCACTCTCTTCCTCTCTCTCTCCTTCTCTCTCACACACACATAAACACACTTTCCCTCTCATGGAAATCGTTTCATTCCTTTTAGTCAATCTAGCTAATGCAAAAATCATGTATGTCAGTCTTTAAATATTTAATCCTAACAGCAGCAGGATTGAAATACAACATTGAAGAAGCATTACTCCCTCCCTCCCCGAAAGATACAAGAGCTCTGAGCGGAGAGCAGGCGAGAGGCAGCCGCTCTGCAATGTCAGGCAGAGAGAGTGGGAGCGACAGGGAGCGTTGGAAAAGGGAGAAAGAAGAGACTCGGCTATTTTCTATGACAATTTTGTTGCCATGCGCTCTCAGCGGCTGGCGTAGAGGCAGCATTAAAGTGCAATTTGCCTTGGAAAAAAAGTACACAACCACATATGACAGCTCTGTGTTTTCCCTCTCTGGGAGCAGACTTTGTTCTCTGACATAACAGATTGCACAGCTGAAGAGAAACACTGTTGCTGCTTAGAACTTGGAGAGAAGAGATATGGCTCAATGACTGAGCAAAAAGCCATGAATTTTGCATGCCGAACAGTATCGTGGGAACCAAATGCCCCGTGGAGATGGGTTTAAAAACAAAGAATTCCTCTTCTCTCAAAGTGTTCACTTTGATTTCACTCGTATCAGTAGTTTTATGTGAGAAAAAAAATCCTCATAGGTTTAGAATGATAAAGATAAGGTTTAACAAAAAAAAAGGTCTGATGAAGCCAAAACATCACAAGTTGGTCATGTATTACGGTGAGAGTCGAGCAAAAAGGCGGAACTTTAAGAAACTTTTCACTCACCACAGAGAAATCGTCAGCTGAGCAGTTCTGTCCACTGAAATTGCAGCTCATCAACATCTCCTCCAGCTGATGTCCTGTCCTGTTGAAGATGTCCTGCATGTCAGGAGCAGGATACATTAAATCAGTGGGTTTGTGTCCATCCCTGTTTTTGGGGGGCAGACCTGTCAAGTTTGCCAGGTGGTAGATGTCAGCATCAGTCAGAGCAGAGAAGCGGAAGCGGTTGATGTTGCAGATGGTCACAGCAGGGAAAACCATCTCAGGAGTTGCCTCTTCATTCAGAGCCGTGACATGAGGATGCTCCAGGTAAGAGATGGCACACTTAGCGGCTTGGTACAGAAAAAGCGCTAGAGAAGTCAAAAAGGCAAGAGCCCACAGAGTCTGCCGGATGCCCAGGCGACCAGAGACAAAGATGTGGTTAATCCCATGGAGGGAGCAGGAGTTAGCAAACCCAGCCAAGTCTTTGGCCGGTGGTGTGCAGCTCTCCTCGATCAGGCTCTCCTTATCCCCATCTTGCTGGCTTTTCTGCTTCTCATCCTCCTCTGCAAATTTGATTTTGCAAACAAATTCGATAGGCATGTGGGCAGCCAGGTCTGCGTTTTGGTTTTTGTTTTAGATGGCAGCTATCAGCCCTGGATCACTTCCCTCCTACTTCCCTGGCTTTTGTCCTCTGAGCAGGAAACAACTCCAGAAAGAAGAGGAAAAGGACAGGAGAGAGTTTGTTGCTGCTGCTTTCGCTGCTGCCTGCGCTGTGACTGATAGTGTTGCTGCTGCTGCTGCCTCTGCTGCCACGGCTCCTTGTGACTACAGCGCTGCTGCTGCTGTGCTGCTGCTGCTCTGAATGCTTGTCTCACTACTTGATCAGATCACACAGTCCGGCTTATCGGCAGTAATACAGCTGTCAAAAAAAAAAAAAAAGAAAGAAACAACAATTACAACAAAACACCCTAGCACATTGCCTTAAGCCACTGATGAAAAGGCAGCATTTTGAGAATGGCTAAAATAAGAACAGACATTTAATATTTCATGAGAAGGTAAGATTGTGATTATTTCTCCCTCACTGGCGCGAGCCACAACTTCCCTCATCATCCCCCAGTGTCCCGCCAACACCCCCCCGCCTGCGTAATCCACTTGTTTGACTTGTGCTTTCACTTCTCAATCTGAATAAAGTTGGGGTCAGAGGTTATTCCGTGAAAAAACAACCAGTGTTTGCGGTGAACCGCAGGAGGTCCAAGGAATTTAATGCCTCCCAGGGGAGATGGTCTCAGGAGAATTTCTAATTGAAACTATAATGAGAAGTGCAAGAAGTGGGACTAAGCATGAAGCAACTGCTGGCAATCAATCTTGTCTTTGCAACAAAAAAAAAAAGTAAAAGACTATTGATCGAGCGAATGTGTATGTCAGAGATTAAGAAAGGCAGTTCAACAACGTTGCCTTATCAGAAACTAATGGCAGCATCACAAGAATCCTGTGTGAATCTGAATTAGGGGACACATCCCGATCTGGACCCCCGATGCTGCTAAAGATGTTGAAATCAGGTATTGATCCCTATGCTTTACAGTGTGTGTCTTAGCACCATTAATGGCCCTTTTCCACGTTGCCAAACAAAATTATGCAAATAGAAGGAAGAAAAGTGAGAGCCTTGATGCACGTTATTCCCCTTTAAATGGATTTAGTCATGCGGGTCACGTCACATGGGGCTGGGACCTCTGGAGAAAAGGCATATTTAAAAGTGAATTCAGCTGCTCCAAACACACGTGCCAAGTCAAGCCAGCGAGGGCATCCGAACTGTGACGTTACTTAGGGGAACAAATACTGGAACAAAACAAATGGAGGATAAAAGACGCTGATCTTTTTTAATCTTCCTAAATGTTTCCTTCTGGACAAGACAACCTGTTGAAGATAATATTAGAAAAAAATCATTTTGTCATACAACAACAAACAAAATGTTAAAAATTAGATCTAAGCCACAGTAAAATTATTGAATGGCTCTTTTTCTCTGGTTGAAAAAAAAACACTTTCTCCACAGTTTGAGAAAAATTCTTTGTCTCTTTCAATTTTACTTTTTGCCTTTTGTCATCACAGTCTTTTTATACATTTGCTTTTTGTGATTGGTTTTTACTAAGATTGCCTTTGATTTTGTATTCTACTGAGATAAATAGAGACATGTAGGATATTACTTTTACTTTTATATAACTGAAGCATCAGTGGTTTAGCTCTGCCTCCAGCAGGCAGTGTGCTCCGCTAACCACTGTTTTTTTATGTAGTCATTCCCAGAAGATGCTGGGCTTATTTTCCATCTCACAAAGGGAATGAAAGCTCACAGTTCACGCAACGACTAAATACTAAATGTGAATAAAAAGCATGTAGACACATCTGGTAGATGAAAACCATTCAAGGAGTAAATGACATTGTATTAGTTTGTCAGAGCCAATAACACTCTCAACAAAAGGCACACTTTGTGTTTGATGCGCTAAAAACAAAACCGTTAAATGCCACTGACCTTCAAGTTATTTTTGACACTGTGTATAATATCTCATTTTGTAAAAGCATTAGCTGGAGGTCTATGTTTTTTAAAACCTCATGGTCACAAACGTAAGTGATGTTTTTTTTTAGCACAACCTCAGATGAGGAAAAACAAGTGTCAAAACAGTTTGTAAATTGTGAGAAATGAAAATAGTCTGAAAATTGGACACATTATGTCCTCTGTCTGAGACAAATGTAGTTTAATCTTCTAGGACACAAGAGCTCCATCTATTGGATGTCCCTGTAGTCAGTGATTGCTGTGGCATCAACTATATATAGATTTAGCCAACTAACTAAAAAAAGGTAAAGCTGTCCTCATTTAAAATAATTTTACTTCTGCAGAAGTATTCAGATGTAAAATATAGGATGATTCAAATTTATTCCTCAGAAAAGTCACTTAAAAGACTATTTTTTTTCTTGCCTGTTCTTCACCTATCCTGATAATTGTCTGATTAACTTCAAACCTAGCCAGTGTCCTGCTTAGGAATGTTAAGATGAAATGATTTGTACCAATTCCAAAATGTGCACAATGTGGCTGCATCTGTAGAGAAGCTGTGAACCAATGCAGTCTTAAATGATTAAATGTAGATACATCAATCTATTATTTCTTTGTACTAATAAAAAAATATGATCTATTTATTGATTCAATGAGGAGCCTTCAAGCAAGTTTGCTTCTATAGGCATACGCTATTAAAAGAACAGTGAATTCACCACTCTTCCTGGCTTTTAGTGTAAACCTCTGTATAAGAAATACACTGGACTGGCTATCAACGGCGCTAGGCTGCCATCTTGCTTGGTTTGACCCCTATCACTGTGTATTACATGTCAAAAGCACACATTGTTAATCCCTTGTGGGTGTTGAATGCTGTATCATCAGTCCAAAGATACATAGAAATAGCCTTAAATGACTTAACTAAACATATATCATGCATATTGTGAAAACAGGGTACAAGAGTATGCTGTAATGAGCCTCCCATCAAGCCCGGTCAAGTATTAGCGGGGCAAAATGCCGACCCAGTGGGCTACTTTTACCATGATAAAATTACAGAGTGCTGTAATTATTCAAGACCAGTATGTACATTATGGCTTTTTGAGTATTTAAGTACTTTACATGTATAGCCTACTTAGTCTAACCAGAGTTCTGCAACTATCTGTAGTGAATTGCACTTAGACTAATAATGTTAACTTTTATAATGTAGTCTTTTTCCTCATAATTGAACTAGATAAAGCACTATACAAGTGCAAGCCATTTACCATTTACCATAATTCTTGAAATTTTTATGACTTATATAACAAGCACTTCACTATTTCGGCAAGTTTAACTAAGCTTTTGTCTAGCCTAGTCACTAATTCACTATTTAGTCTACTTTTATCTTCAGATATCCATGGTTTGTTGCTATGATGGCAATAACTACAAAAACCACGTAGCACCTACCAGTAAGGTGGAACACATTATTGGCTCGTTAGCATGTACTGCACAGTGGTTGGCCATTTCAATGTATTTCCATTTCAGTGTGTACAACTCTTCTTCTGATTGCACTTCCTGCTGATTAGCAGTATTGTTTTCTCATTAGCAATGCCTACTGTTCAGGAGAACTGCAGCAGCTCCGATGTAAACAGCAACAAACACTCTGAAAGTGTGCTTCACCCTCTTCATAGGGATCAACTAACATTCCAGAAAAAACGTGAACTTCTGTTTAATTATTTATAAAGTACAAAATACGATTGCTGCTCACTGCTGAGTGACTAAAAGAATGTTGAACACATCTGCAGTTGGAAGTTGTATCAGTTTTGCACTAGGCCTCATTTTTGTTTAATTGTGTGTCAAATTGTAATTTTAAAACAAAACTTGTTTGTGAGCTATCATTTTTTTAAATAAGTAATATCAGGAACTGACAGGATTGTCCCTTTGCTTTGTTGTATTGTATTACATTGAAACTCAATGTGTTGATTTAAGCTCATATTGAATCAGATTGTATCGAGTTTAATGGCTAAATTGTATCATGATTAGGAGCTGAATTACATAGATTTTAAAGAATCAAATTTTGGTAGATAGTGTATAAAAATGCATATCCTATCGGCTACAGACTCTTAGCAGAAAATGACTTTATTTTTCTGCTGGTATTCATTTTGTGAAGCTGTGTGTTCAGCTCATTAGCAACACTTTCTGCTAAAACAAACAAACAAACAAACAAAAATACAACAGTAAGTTAAGTGCACTTTAAGCATAAACTCAACACTTACAGCTCAGTTTTGTCGTCGCACTTCGCAGACACAATGACCAATGTTTCAAACATGACTAGGGCTTAAGTCATCCTGTTGCTAGGCAACTACATCAATGAAACTGCGTGATCATCTGTGACCTCTCAGATTATGTCAACAGCTTAAAAACCTGTTACAGTGGACACTCGCTACCTAAGTTAGGGCTAGAGTTTAAAAACAGCGCTGCAAACAGCAACTTAGACTTCAAAAAGGGAACAGTTACTTAAGTCTTTACTTGAATGTTAATATAAAAGGTATTTCTCATTTTTATTTTCATCATCCTAAAATCTGATCAAGCAACATAAACCCTTCTGCAGACTTTTTGCACTACTGCTAACATCTCAAAGTGACAAATGTGAGGGTAGATTCTTCAGAAAGGGTAGCTGACTTAGTGATCTTTGCCAACCATCATAAATTACAGCTTAATTTCTGTTTTAACATCTAGAAGAAGCTAACTGCGAGTTACTGGCTTTGCATAAGCCCACATTTTCCAGGAGAGAAGACTAATTAGCCATAAGCATCACACACCTGCGTGAGCTGATAGACTAGTGTTGGCAGAAAGCTGTGGGGCAAACAGAAAATGAAAGTCTTCATTCAGACAAAGATAGAATGACGATATTTTCCTCTTCCAATTATTTGATTCCGTGGAGTAAAACAAGAGTATCTAAACGCGAGAATATAGGGACATTTTTACACAGGGTTTAAACTGAAGAAGAATCACAATAGAGAAAAATTAAGACATTTTGCAGCATGTTTGTTATAGAAAGCTGTGGAAATCAGCACAATTTTGTGCCAGTGATAAAAATGCAGCTTTTATGCAGAGTAAATGATAACACTAATAATAAAACTGTAATTTTTCAGGGCGTATAAAGCCTCACTAGCTTTCCCATGAGGCTAAAACGCTCATTAAACCCATAAAGAGGTCTTTAAAATCAAATGTATTTATCTCCATGGGAGCATAAACATTATCAGGAAACTTTCTAGCCATTAGATCTCTTTGTTATATGTGTCTTTAAACCATAAGTTTTCACATTAAAACCTTCTTTTAGAGCACAACTAGTTGAAGCAATTAATTGTCCATGAATACAATTTTTAACTCCCTGATGATTACATGTCAAGGACTTATTTTTGTAAATCATGCACATTCCAACAATCTGCTGACCCAGGGTTTCTTCATTTTTTTTACATGGTCTTTAATTTTCCTAATGGGATGGGTTTTTTTGTGTTCCCTCATTCTGAATTTAGTGTTAGTGTTATTTATAATGGTCTCAGCTGCCTGTATCAATACTTACCTTGGTTTTAGGTGTTATGTTCCTGACAGTAATGAAGATCACACTTTTGAAATTTCCTAAATCCCACAAAAAAATCATTGCATCATGATACTTTTCAAACCTACAGACAAAACTCAAAATGAACATTTTCCACAAAAAATGAAAACAGTGTCTTCATTGCTTTTCTATCTTTGATCATCTTTTGAAATGCACAATTTGCCTGAGGTTGTTTTGTGGATCTGGGTCAACAAATAACACACACATTTAGCTTTTAGCTTAACATAGATAACACAGCTACCACCTTAATTGTGATTTAGTGATGCTTGAGTGATTATGAAAGTAAAAGTGCTGTGCTGTGATGTGCATTCATGGCAAAATGTGGGCAAATATTTGGAAAAAGAAGAAAATAAGTCTTGGTAAAGACATGCTTTCAATTATGTGAAACTTGCAAATGTCATCCAGGTAATCACCGTTACATCGTCAGCTGGCTGCTCCTTCTTTAAATGTAAATAACACATTGATCCATAAATCATATTAATAACATTTATATGTATGTATATATATGTATATATATATAACTGGGTGAAATAAAATGCAATACAATTATATTCCCAAAGTGCAGCCAAAAGATATGCCTTCATGCTCTACACATTCAAAGTTGGCACACAGGTAACTAAACTTTTACATGTGCTAGAGTGTTATTTACATTTGACAGGTATTAATGTGATGATAACAAATAATGAAGATTCAATGCAACAGAGGCTGCTGCTGCAACCTCAGCAGCAACACAGCGAGGTATCTGTGGTCAACAGCAAACCTGACTTTCTGGAACCAGCTGGGAAAATGTCAAATTTGCATAAAAGCTACAAAATATTGCATTTCTTGTTTTTCTACATATTTCATATTTGAAGGAGTGGAATTGTAAAGTCTCCAGAAAGCAGGCGAATATTTGTTCTTTTTTTTTTTTCTGATTTTGCATTGCGTAAACAAGAGAGATCTGTGCTCATTGAGTGGAAATTTTTGTTTGAACTTTTACGATCTAATGAAGAAATGTACTGAAGGGTACTTGAGTTAATTAAGCCACTAATGTCTATGAAGCCTTTTGTTGTGGTTGTTTTCTTCTGCATCCTTGTCTGTGGAGTTGCTCTATCTTTTTCCAAGAATGTCGCTAAAACCCTGTTTGAACTGTCTTCTGTATTACATGCATCCAGTTTCACTCAAACTAAGTTTGTTTTTGTTATATCTGAAAATCTTTCAGGTCTGTTCAGAATAAATATGTGGAAATGGAAATGTTGCTGCTTATAAGCCCTGGGGCCTTCAACTATAAAAACAAATCAATCACGTTCTTGTCAAGAACACCACATTTGTAAAAATCTATTCTTATCTAAAAAAAAAAAAAGGTATAAGAATTTTAGCTGAATACTGATACCATGCCATAGAAACTGAATGTGGCTTTTATAAAGCATATTTACCACATCAAGGTGGACTCAGCCCCCTGGAGGTTTGTTTGGACAAAAAAGATCAGAAATGTCAGCAGCACTGATGATTGTTTTTTGTGCAAACATCAACTGTGAAATGCTGAGCAATAAATACTCATTGCTAGGTTACAGTTCTATTGTAAAGTTCAACTCACACAAATTAAAACTAAATCAGTACATGTTTCTAATTGACTTTTTGAAACTCTGAACTAACTTCAAAGTTCAAAAAGGAACTTATTCATATCAGTTTTTGGACCATTCAGGTAGTAAGTCACTTAGCTGCGACGCATTAGTGACTCAAAATTGCAAAAAAATGGGCAAATTTTGAGTTGCAGTCTGATTGTGTTGCGAGCAGCGAGCTGTGGTTTCAGTCTGAGCAGCTAGTTTTTGAAAATCACTGTTTTCTGTGCATAGCTAGCAAACCTGTATTTTAGACTGTGTTCATTATTTTGTTGCCCACCTCTGCACACATTGTACCCGCCTCAGTCCGCTTTGTACCCACCTTGGCAGTTGGCCCACATTTACGAATTAATCTACTAGAGTACAAGTTTGAAGTGAAGACAGGAAGATTTGAAGCAATTCTTTAATACTTTGTTTATCATCAGTGATATTTTAGACTTGAACATTTGGGTCTGTAGCTTCGAATTTTTATTTTATTATTAAGCTTGCTACTTGAGCAAGCTTAATAATGAACATGTTCAAAAATCCAGCAACAAGTCTGTGAGCCTCTGCAACTCACATGAGGAAATGCTGTTCAACGACTAATTGTTATCAGTTGTGACCCCAGTGAGGTACTACCTTTTATACTGTTTTAATTGCAACCAATTTTGAAGCTTGCTAACTGTGATGCTTTGTTCAAATTAAATACTATTTACTAATTAACTGAAGAGTCAACTGTAAAACAATAAAGTTAAACGTAACATATTTTCTGAGGTTTCTTTGGGCTGCTTATTTATTTAATTACCTTTTCTCTAATACTTGTCAAAGTCTGGATGCACTCTATGTCTGTATCACAACATTCGAGGGGTGCACATTTAGGCAAAAGCCATCAGTTTAGATGACTAAAGCATATATAGTCAATTTTTATAATTTATTTAAAGCAAGGGGGAGGAGGCATTTATTTTATTAACAATAGATGTCCTCAATTTGGAGTTCATAGATGAGTCTGACCGCAGAGCAATGCACAGCTAACAATGAGATCTTCCAGGGTTTCAGTTATAGTGCACCTATTCACTTTTAAAAATAACTTTGTTCAGTGTCATTAGCATGAGTGACATTCATTTCAAAGCCTTTTTCAATTCAAAGTTCGCAAAGACATAGTACTATTCATAAATTTTCAGCAATTCTCTTCTGCTGCATTGTCAGAGCCCCTGTCATTTTTTGAATAGAATAAATCCAAATCACTACCCGTATATTTTAGGGGAAAAAAAACAGAGTACGCATCCTTTTGTACCACTGTGATTAGACACATAAGATCTGAGTTTGAGACAACCTTCAGTGATTTTTTTTTT
>JAOXNZ010000188.1:7298713-7309296 GCA_028566095.1 Kryptolebias brasiliensis | reverse complement strand
CAACCAGAAAAAAAACAAAGGAGTACAAGAAAGAAGCACAACTATGACCAGAACTATAGCAAAAGTTAAAACTAGTAGTAGAGTCTAGAGTAGTCTTACTCAATTACTACAACAACAGGTTTTAGCTCAATATCTGAAAATGATATCAATTTTTGTGCTTCAGGTTCATTATCTGTGGCGGCCACCTTGATTTGGGATGATTCCAAATGTTATTCAGTTATAAAGGTACATACATTGATTACTTTCTGAGAGTTTAATTGAAAATCATCCAGTGGTTCATGAACTATTTTGATAAAAGTCAAACACACATACAGACAATTACATGATCGCCTGCCTTTTATTGCTTTGTCTAAAATTTGACATACCAACCTGTCATCAAATTTAAATCTCTGAGTGTGTTGCTGGGAGCCTGAGAGAGTGAAGTGTTGAATTTAAGGTGAGTTAGAGGTCTTAGTTTCATGATCATTGGCCACTCTTGATGGCGAAAACAAAAATAGTTAGAAATAGTTAGAACCACACATTCTACCACCACAAGTGCAATAAAAGAGAATAGAATAGAAGAGGCTAGAATGGAATTAAATTTGACTTATTATTGTTATGTTATACATAAAGAACAAAGGAAAGACCAAAAAACATAGGAATAACAAAATTGTTTAAAAGATCCTTTTTCATTAATTATAACGTTTTACAGACAGTGATGTCAAATTGATGACCTGTGGCTACACATTGCACAGAGAAACACTATGGCATCATAGAAACAAACAGAAAACACTATATTGAATTTTGTGGTATTCTGGGAAATAGTTTATGATCTTTTATTTAATATTGTTCACCACAGGGTTCCCAAAGTCATTTCAGTGATGTTGTAAGCAGTTTTCTTTGCAAGTAAATCATGTTTTTTTTTAAATATGGTATCTTTCATTAATAAAAATCACAAAGTGGGTCTACATGATAAAATAATATAAAGTGAAATACAATAAGATAACAGAATTAAGTAATTGACACAAGCACATGGTAAAAAAGAAAAGCAAGCATAATATTATAAACAAAATAGCAGAAAGCTTGTCAGAATAAAAAAAAAAGTTTCCTGCTGCTTTTTAAAGGACAAAACATTGTCAATATAATGTTGTCATTATAACTATCTGGGCATGAATTTTGACCACTATTTGCAATCTTTTGACAGGACCTGGATCACAACTTGTGACATCATATTTAAACCCCATGCCTTATTGTGACCTCATGAATGATTTCACCACCTCATGCCCTTATGAGGTGAATCTCGACGCACAACCACAAAATCAATCAATTATACAGGGAAAAAAAAAAGGTTGTAAACAGATGAGCAGAGAATGATGGTGAAGTCTGAGGGACAAAGTGGGTCACATCCTTAGAGAAACCAAACAAGCTCATCTTCACATTCATGCATTGGGCCATTCTGGACTCCACTAATGCACTCGACTGAGTGGAACAAAGACTCTCTCCTCATAAACAGTCCACTCTACTGCACCATATACAAAATTACACAGAAACAGTCCCTTTTTTGGCACATGTGTGAATGCATCATGACTGTGCAGACCTTTAAAACCATTATGAGAATATATGGAAAGACTTTCAGTGGAGGTTACAGCAGTCATTTAGAACAAGCATAATGAGACTATGTGAGAAAAGGTAATTACTATTTAAAAGAAAAGTCGACTTCATCGGTAATGGCCATGGTGATATGTTTCTGTATGAAAAGGTAAGAGCACAAAGATTTAACAAGGTCCTCACTAAAACAGATAGATGTAAACAGGTGGATACAACTTAATGTTTGTCACAGGTAGCACATTTGCATTTTGCTTCTTTGCATTTATATCAACCACAACATGAATATGACAAACAAAAATAGTGTTTAACAACTAAATGAGATCATTAAATTATAATGAATATAGAAAAACAGTGGAAATGATAAACTGATGGTCACACACTTTGAGAAAGCTTAGAGAAACATGTTGCAGAAATTGAGTCTGAGTTAAACTTTTAAAGTTTAGATTTTTAACAGCATTGTAGTGAAATGTGTCTAGAAAAAGGAAAAAATAGAAAATAGAAGTGTTACATAGAGGTTCAATAAGTGATAATGGAAAGAAGTATATAAATCTATAATACTAATATAAAAATGACAATGTGTCATTGTTCTGTTCAGCTTTGCAATATTAGTAGAATTTTGTACTATCATTTTTTTCACAACACCATTAATAAAGCCAGTATAGTCCCTGCTTTAAATATTCACTAAACTGGAATGTGTTGTTGTTTGCATCAATAATGAATATCCACTGACTTATGTGTAAAATAGAGGATAAAGTGTTCATTACCATACAGGTCACTGAAAATAATAACTTGTGATATGGATGCTTTAAGAATATAAATTAGTTTTTTTTATTCCCAACTGCTGGGTACAATGACAGATTTCTTCATTGTGTGGAAATTAGCAATTGTTTCGGAAACATCAAGATAAAATATTTTGCTAAGAAAACTTTGAATAATAAAATTTATTTAGATATATAGACCTGAATACTTTTGCTGATCCACCACATTGTGCAGCCTGCATCCTGTATTTGTTCTGCGATTTTTTTCTCTGAAGAGCACTTCACTGATAAAGCCATATGGTTATAGATGAGTATGAAAAAAGTGGTGCTACTTTGTAAATCTGAACCACTTGCATCCATCTTGTTTGACAGAAGCATTTCCAATGGAGCTCATTCCCACTCCGGTTTTAGTTCTTTGATGTCAACGTTGAGGATTAGTTCAGAAAAACGCAAAGTTTTCAGGGGAAAGTGGGAGTATTCTGGGTCTAATGTCCTCCTGTGCCTATTGTGAAGGACATTTCCTTCTTCGTGACTGTCCAATCAATCAGCCTCCTGCATGGAGAGGGAGCTTCTTTGCCCCTGTCACAACAAGTGATTGCCTTGGCTGCAATACCAGTGGAACGTCAAGCTCCCAGAACCTCATAATCGTCCTTACCTGACAAGAACTGTCTCAGCAGAGGAAGGTATGGAGTTGAATAAAAAAAAGATGTGTGAAAGGTTGATAATTTTTCTTTTTTTCATTCAGTAGATTAAAAAGAAAGCTGCTAGTACAGAATCTAAATCAGCTGAGGGGAACTTAAAACTTCTGTGATGATCTATCACTGAGGTTATTGTGTTCGTTTGTTTTTATTCTGTCTTTTAAACTTTGAAAAACCTTGTTTAAAGTTTTTTTTTTAAGAATTCTTAAGGTAGAGTTTCAGATAACAACTAGGACACAGAGTTTTCACTCAGAGACAATTACATTTTTGTGTTTTGTGCCAAGACACAAAAATGTGGAACAATCAGCATCCTTTTCAGACAGCTTTAGATCATATTGTCTTTTTTAATTTAGTAAAATTTTAGAAATAGTACCTTCTGTGGACTTTATAGCTTCTAATCAGGATACTTTGTGGCCAATCACCAAGAACCCTGATTGGAAGTAATGGGCTAACTGATTTAAAGTTATTTTTTTGTCACCTGATCTCTGTGCTAGGAATTGATTGGCCATAATGAATGCCATGGCTCATAAGTGCACCTGATTCCTGAACACTTAAGGCCAAGGGTTTATAATATATATTGCAGTTGAAACATGAGTCCTAATAACTATTTCTTAGAGACTTTGATTAGAGACTGTCTGCTGAGAGCCTACCAGAAGAACCAGAAGAGTTAAGGGAATGTTTTTTTTTTCCATTGTCAAGAAGCTTTGTGTTGCCAGACACAGAATGTAGTAGAGCAGTTCACTTATGATGGACAAGACTTTGAATATCCATTCATCCTTATCCCATACCAGCCTAATCCTCTTCAGAGTTGGGGGAAGCTGGTGCCTATCTGGAATGTGAGGTGAATGGCAGAGTAACCCCTCCACACAGAAAGGCCCCAGCTGAGACTCAAACCCAAGGTCCTGTTTGTTCTGAGGCAACAGTGTTAACCAGCTGTTCCACCATGCAGCTCATTTCAAGCATTATTGCCTGAAATGTATCTTTGTTGTTGTATAGAAGTTTGTGATACTTTGACGGTTTGAACAATGGTTGGGGGTGAGTTGCTGCTTCAGATAAAGATGTGTTTTGTCAGTCAGGGTAAACTAAAACATGATGATAATAGGTGTAATAGTGTTGCACATGATGCACCACTTATATTAATTATATTTTATATATATTTTACATCGAGTCAGAAAATTGCAGGCTGGCTGGACAGATGGACAAACAAATGGAAACACAGACGGACACCTGGACAAATATGTAGGTGGATAAATGGATGAAAACAAAAACAAGATGGAAAGACTGATGGATGGATGAATGGATGGATGGATGGATGGATGGATGAATGATTGGACTGATAAATGGATGGATGGATTGGAAGATGGATGGATGAATGGATGGATGGATGGATGGATGGATGGATGGATGGATGGATGGATGGATGAATGATTGGACTGATAAATGGATGGATGGATTGGAAGATGGATGGATGGATGGATGGATGGATGGATGGATGGATGGATGGATGGATGGATGGATGGATGGATTGACTTAGAATTTAATCATTTTAAAATAATTTTAAAAAATTGAGCATGTTGACTGATGGACCATAATAAATATACAGATCAAAGTAAATTTATTAAGCTGTTTATCTATTTAACAACAGCAAGTCTATTGTTGGAATTTTATCTAAGCACCTGCCAGTTTAAGTGACCTCTGGCTGTGATGTGGCAGTAAATAGTCCATCGGGATGTTCTGGCTGCCATGACGCTAGGCCTAACGCAGGAGACAGGGAAACAAAAGAACAGTTACAAAGTGAGAGTGGGTGCTTTTAGTGCTATTTCTGTCCTTTTTGAATCCAGGTGAGTGATGTGAAGCTGTTGCTTGTCTGTTCTACTCAGCCTCAGGCACCACTCTCTCCTCTCTTTTTTCTTTTAACACTGAATTGTTAAATGAGGCCTACTGTTGGAAGTGAAAGCCAAAATGGCAGCAAATAATTTCCCAAAATAATCTGTATAAGTGGAAAAGCACATTGATGTCTTGCAGAATATAAAACCAGATTGTTGGGGAGAAAACATCATCATATTTAAATTTGCTTTTATCCTTTTTCACTCTCACTGTGGTAAATCTCTGAATGTAATCTGTTGTGGTTAGGCAGTAATCTGACAGTTAGTGCAAGCTCCCAATTATTCCTTTTTTATTTCATGTTTCTCTATACAGTACTTCCTACATAAAGATATCTAAAAGGGTACCCTTAAGGTTTTTTTTTTCTTTTAAATCACCAAGAGATTTCATTTTCATTTCTGTCCAAAATGCATCAGCTCTGTGCTCGATGAAAAGAAAATTATAGTCACATTCGTGCAGCATGTTTGTGGTCGTCATAATGAAAAGCAAAGCTGAAATGAGTTTTGGCAAAGAAATGCTTTCCTGTTTTTGCTTGCTAGTGAGCGCTGTACTGAAACATGACTGTGATCTAGATAACCTTTCCTACATATCAGATGGAAAATCCTTTTTCATCAGGGGATAGGCGTTGGAGGACGCCGTCCCCACAGACGACTGCCTGTCATGATAGGTGGACAGAAAGATCAAGAATAAAACAAGCCAGCCCGAGAAGTAATATTTCCTCTGAGGTTGTAATATAATAGCTTGGATCTTAGCGGTGATGCAGTTTACTTCAACCATTTGTAAGGAAATTTTCCACATCACACAATTTTTATCTGTAAGTGCAAAACAATAATGAAATGGGTTGCCAGTTTATTTGTTTCACGTTTGTTCTCCACTCCCTGTGGGTAATAGTTTGCTGAAAAGTGTCATTGAATAAAACAGACAAACATTTAGGCTGAAAGCTGCCCTGACTGTAAAACAGTCTGTGAAACCAGCTGTATTGATTTCTTGTCCCAGACACACAAACACAGTAGCCGGGTAGAGAAACATCTCGACTTTCCATCGCTACAGTGACGGATAGGAGAGGCCCTTTTCTAACAGGTCTGTCCTCTACATACGTGGACAGCTTAAATCAGACATGCATTGTTCTCTGCACACACCTTGCCAAACCCCCGCTCCAACACTTACAGTGTTTGACGAATGGACTGATTGTATCTTAACTATTCTGTGACTTCAATAAAAAGCAATTCAGTGGGACATTTCGGTATTTATAAATGTCAGTTTCAGTAGAAGCTTAGGTCTCCCAAGGCAAAGGTTTTGTAATTAAAGGTCAGCATTTCTGATAAAGTTGTTGTTTTTCAGACTATTGCATTTTTTTCCCTGACATTGTGGAAAAAACAAACAAAACTCAAACTGAGATTAGATGGAAAAGTGGGTGTGCAGACGATGTTAATTTCAAAGTATTACATTCAGTACAAAAAATATAAAGGGGAAATTAGAATCTGTGAAGTATGAGATATTAAAATAAACAACTTGATAAATTTCTACCTATATTTAAATACATTTAATAAAATACCCTTTGTAATAAAAACATGTGTTAGTTGTTTAACAAAAAGCAACATTATATACAATAATAGATTGAGTACTCTGAACAATGTGACAACACCTTCTGAAACTGTCAAAAATGCTTTACATTTTTTTTAAAACTGAGTAATTAAGTAAGTACTTACATTTGAGTACTTGCCAATACCTAGTACTGATATGGGTACTAATAAATGCATATGTATATATGCATATGTGTTTGAACATCAGGGGAACTTACTTTTTGTGTTAACTTCTCAAACAAACCCTGGACACCAGAGTCCTTTTCCAAAAGCACCCTTTGGTGAGCAGCGAAGTTGTTGGGAAGCTTTTGCTCAAATCCATATATTCCCAGGACCCTCTTCTGCTCAGTGAGAAGCTGTTAGCAGGTTGAACATGCTATTCCATCATCCTGTTGGAGTCGTTTAACTGTCTGGTTGAGATGCCCCTGTGGAATTTGAGGCAGGACGATGTCTGCAACACAGCAGGCTGTCATTTACCTAAACTATTAGCAAACTCCTTGAACTTGGCATAGTTTTTTGTTTTGTTTTGTAACAAATTGCTTGTGTTAGAAGTGCTATATTTGTTTCTCCTCTTGACAACTTTGCTGAACATAATTTACTTTCCACTTTTCACCATCATTCCCTTTGAAATACCTCCTCACGGCTGACATTGATCCTCCTCTACAGCCTGACTGCTCAACTGAAAGGTGAATGTCACACTGCCATAAAGTGGTATTGAGTACTGTGGTATCAAATCACTTTTATGAATACAAGTACAAGTACACGCACATAGTATTGGAGAGATACCTGATACTGGTATTGGTGCATCCCTGAAAAATGTCATTTGTTTGTCAATTTATTCTTTTTTTCCACATGAAAATAGTTACATACACAGTTGGGGTTCTGTTTGTCTGTCTGTGGTTAGAGCTGCTGCCTAACAGCAACAATGCTGCTAGTTCACAACCCAGTTGGGGCCTTTCAATGTGGAATTTGCATGTTCTCCCTGTGAATGCGTGGGTTTGCTTCAGTTTCCTCCTTACAAACCAAACTCTAAATTAAAGTGCATGAGAGAGTGAATGGCTGTCTGTCTCTTTTGTCTCAATGTGGCCCTGTGATAGACCACCTCTCGCACGGTGACTGCTGGAGATAGACACTCGCTCCCCCACGAAACATGGAAAAGCGGGTAAAGAAAATGAATGATTGGATGAGTTCTGTCTTGTAACATTTTGTAAAACTGTTACAAAAGGAGTGATGGCAGTGGAGTTTAATACTGTTTATACAGCGACTGATACTATAATTCTTTTGTACTTATTTTTGATACTAAAGGAAACAGCAAGAAGCACTCGTGGCCAGCTGCAAAAAATTACAGCGACCAGTTTTGTACAGATTTGAAGATTAACTGATTCATAGCAACACCCAGATAAGTGAGTACATCTGTAGAGCAGCCATAAATAGATGCAATTTTGTGATGAAAATGAGATGCATTGATTTTTATGTTTTTGCACAGATAAAATTCAATACTTGAAATTATTAGAGTCTGCAAAAAGGTTGTTTCATGAGATCAGATTAAAAGTATTTATTTATTCATTTGATAGGATTACAAAAAACAAGTACAATATTTGCTTTCAGTTCAGTTTTCTGATCTAGATCTTATCTGTGAGGTCACAGTGATGCTGCAGTGACTTTAGCAACAGGGCTTCTGAGGCTCTTCAGCAAGCTTAAATAAAATTAAAAGAAAATGAAAAAACCTAGACCTAGAAGTCTAATGTAGATGAATAACTGCTGTGTTATGTGAAGGAATTTCTTTTTTTACTAAACTTATACTTAAACACATTTTTTGAGTCAAATAAAACTCTTACTTCATAAGTAATTTTTCTTTTTATATGAAACAACTCACTATACTTAGAAAAATAAATAGTATTGCAGAATTAGAATAGAAACACAGACAGTTTCATGAAGCTTTCATTTGGGTTTTGTCTAAAATTAAAGACATGAAGCATCCCAGAAGTCATTATGTCAGATCTAACATTATTTCCAGCCAAAGCAGGAAACTAACTGCAATTTGTGTTTTGTTTTTGAATTACAAGTGTCATCAGGATGTACTGGATGGGGAGGGGGTGCAGCACAAAACACAAACAGATCCTTAAAACGCTGCCCTTGAATCTACAAGCAGCAGTGCACTATTATTTTGTTTTCTTTTTAATATTATTTTGAGCCAATACAACTCTGATTCATCTCAATATTCATGAGACTCCAGCGACAGAGAGGGAGTGACCTTGACTTCTCTCTCAGAGTGCTTATGCAAGCCCCCGAGTCAATGAAAATCAAAGGGGACAAAGTCCTGCAGAACTGGGGCAGAGACATCACCACATCTGTCACAGACCTTTGGGCTAAACCAACACTTGGAGAGGCTGAAAAGCACTCTGGTTGAAATATCAAACATCATGAGTTAAGTGATGTTTTCTTGAAATGGGGTAGAATACTTATTAGTAGCCAGTACACCTGTCTGCAGTCCAACTAACTGGCAATGACAACAAGCGGCATCTAAAAATACATTTCAGTCATTTAAAACAAATCAAACTCAAAATTTTTTTTTCAGTTAATGTAAATCCTGTTTTGCTAAATTTTGTAGCAAAACATAATACAGCCAAGTACTAACAGGTACATATCAGGCAAGTGCATAGTATGTACCCGATAAGTACCTGGTACTTAAGTAACAGGTACTTACCTATAAATAGGCTACCAGGTATTTACCTACTACATGCCAGGTATGTACCCAGTAATATCCCAGTAAGTACCTGGTGAGTACACGGTAAGTACCCAGTACACCATGGTAAATGCCAGACACACTCCAGATAAGTAGGAGGTACATCCTCACTACATAACAGGCACCTACCCAGTACATATCCTGGTAAGTATCAGGTGCATACCTCCTGTGTGCCAGGTACATACCCAGTAATACCATGACAAGTACCCATTCCATACCAGGTACAACCCCAGTTCATACCCGGCTGTATTAAAATTATTATTTATTAACCTTTATTTAACCAGGTAAATCCCATTGAGATCTCAGATCTCTTTTTCAAGGGAGGCCTGGGCCTGAAGGCAGCCCAACATGCATGTTTTTAGAAATCGGAGTGCCCAGAGAAAACCCACACAAACACGAGGAGAACATGCAAACTCCACACAAAAAGACCCCAGGTTTGAACCCAGGACCTTCTTGCTGTGAGGCAACAGTGCTAACCACTAAGGTTATTTCTTTTATGTTGGAACCAATACAGTCTGTGGTTAGAATATGGTATATGTTGTACACAGAATGTGTTGCAAAACAGACTGCATTTGCCTTTTAATGAGCCATCTTGTGTAGCCATTAGCTTGATTCTTCCATGAAAGTACCTTCCTGATTCTCCAACCTGAGATTGCTCTGACTGAAGGTACTTTAGTTTAGAAGAGGTTTAATTATCAGAGACAGTAAATTAACAATGTTACCTACTAAACAATGCAACCTTTGACTTGTAGGTGGGACTTGTAGCCATGCAAATTTGCAGTGCCTGTCCCTGCTTTCAAAAAACAAACAAAAAAAACTACACCTGTTAAACTACTCATGTAAAAAGCTAAAATTCTAAAATACACATACACAGACAAAACTTGGGTGTTCAATTTAAGTGAGAACAGAAGACAGATGGAGGAGAAGAAAGTATTCACTAAAAAGTGCTGTACAAACTGGTTTGTGTTAAGTACATAAATTTGTAATTGCTTAAACCTTAAGGAATTAAAATTTCTAAAAATCAGTTTTACTTTTTATGTTAGAAAACAATTCCAGGCCTGAGGACCTTTAAAATAAGGTTGTCCAAATGATGTTTTGTACGTCACTTGTTCACTAACGGCTCCTGAGCTGCTCAGAAGCACCTCACACGTCCTACATAAAATACATTTTAAAAACTGAAATATCTGTTTTGAGCACTGGTCAGATTTGAGAAGTGTAAGCCATTCCACACAAAAATCAACAGTAGGAATATAAAGTGTACTAAAAAGTAATAAGAAAATAACACAAAAAGTTTTTCTTGATTAGGAAAGTTCAGATTAATCAGTTA
>JAOXNZ010000188.1:7192133-7207635 GCA_028566095.1 Kryptolebias brasiliensis | reverse complement strand
TTACAATTTATTGATTGATTATAATATATAAAACACATCACTAAACATCAATTAAACGCTTCTTTTTGTGTTATTATTTTTGCCTTTTGTGTGTGTGTGTGTATTTTAATTAAGGAGATAGGCATCGGCTCCTTGCGACCCGGAATGAAGAAGCGGGTAAAGAAACTGGATGGATGGATGGAAATCATGCCAAGTTTCAGGGACTTTGCTATAGGAAGACTTACAGGTTTTAAAGTCTAGCTGTAGCTTTTTTGTAGCACTAGAGTGTAATTACAGACAATAACAATTATTTACTAAAACAATACTTTTCCTCACACTAAACTGTACTGTGAGGAAAAGTTTACATTATGTCTAATGTCTTATAAAACTCATAACCTCAACATCAAGTTGTTGTTTTTTGGCTTTTTGAAGAGCAGCCTGGGCCACCGGTCTACGTGCTTTCAGACAAACAGCCGTGTGCGTTTCAGTGAACAGATCCGGTTACAAAGATGACATCTCTTGTGGAGCGAGTCAGACCTCTGAGCAGAGAGGACTGAGCTGCTCAGTGTTTCCATCTCAGACAAGAGCTGAAAGGTAAGTCACTTGGATGTTTAAGTTAAATTTGTTCATGTTAAAAAAAAAAATTAAAAAAATCAGATTAGGCTTTACTTTAAAGGAGAGTTATAGTTGAGTCAGTGTTTTTAAATGATCTTTTCTCGTGGTATATTTGCAGTGTTAGTGTTGTAGTTTTTATTCTCTAATTGTGACAGTTTAACAGTACAGTTTGTATGTAAATATGTATATAGACATACTAAACATTGTAATTTTGATGCAGTTTTTTAACACCTCTCGTTTCTTAAAGGTGCTCCAGATAAATGACATCTAAAACTGATACTCCTCCGTCCTACGAGGAGGCACTGCATCACCCTAAGTTTGATAATTCTCCCTGCCAGCCACAGCATGGCGCTCCTCTTCCTCCACCCCCGAGTTACAGCCCCAGTCCTGGCATGTGCCCCAGCCCGCCTGGTTACTGGGGCCAGGGGGGCATCTATGGACAGTCCAGCATGTATGCAGGCCCCGGCTTCTCTTCATCTGGGATCCCCATCGCCACTCTGTCAGCAGGACTGCCTTCATCCAACCCAGGTTCTGAGGACGTCACATAGACTTTTATCACTCTCCTCTTCCATTATTTCTGAACTATTACTTTGCTGTTCTTCATTCTGCAGGAGACATGGAGGATTTGATCAGCAGCCAGTGGGAAAGCACATCTGTTCGGCATGCCTTCATCAGAAAAGTACGTTTTTTTTCCAATTCCTCATTGCCACATTCCAGCACACAAACTGATGTTCAAATTATTAGTGGAAAAATATGTCATTCTAATCTACTATTTTTGTGTCCAGGTTTACTTAATTTTAACCATGCAGCTTGCCGTCACCTTTTCAGTCATTTCTGTCTTCACATTTGTGTAAGTCGCCCCATCCATCCTAATAAAACAGCTCTTCTTCTTGCTTAATGAAAGGCAAGAAGCCATGTGCTCTCCAATAAGAATCATATCTGTGTTTTCAGTGATTCAGTGAAGATGTTTGTCATCAGCTACCCCGTCATCTACTGGATATCTTAGTGAGTTACTTTCTAGCAACAGCAACTAAACTTTTAGTGGAACCAGTAAATACAAACTGCTTTTCTTTAGTTTAACTGTACTGCTGTAGTACACAGTAACATTCAGAGTGTCTTATCTCTCTGTAGTGTGGTGTTCTTTTTGGTTTACTGCATTCTCGTCTGCTGCAAAGAGCCAAGGTGAGCACAAGCTTAGCCTGGATGAGCTCATAACCATCAATGCTTTTGTTTGTAACATGTTTTAAAGATATTCCTTCTTATTTTTGTGTAGGAGGCGTTTCCCATTTAATATGGTGTTGCTGGGAATATTTGTAAGTACTGTTTGTTTGATTATAAATCAGATGCCAACATTACCGCAAGTCCGCTAAATCTAATCTTTGCAAGGAATTAGGTGTTTGAGTTAATGACTGGCAAAGTACAACAAATTAAAAGTAGCTAATGCATATGAAAGAATAGAAGTAATTCTGGAGAAAAAAAACATTATTTTTATGTTTGAGATTTCTGGTATAAATCATAAGTGGTTTACTTCTTACCTTTCAAACAGAAAGTTATATGTTGGGACTGATTATGGTGCTTCTTCTTTTGCACTGCTGACATGTGGGGTGCCTCAGGGATGTGTTCTTGAACCCATTTTATTTTTTTTATACAATCTCCTGGACCAGCTGACACAGAGATTGAATTGTGTGTTTTATCGTTGCTATGCTGACAATACTCAAATGTACCTGTTTATTATTATTCTACAGATGTTAGTGTTCTTCACAACTGTTTGGCTTACATTGGATGACATCACATCACATAAGTTCCTGACAAGATTCTCCATTTGTTGTTCATTCAAAGTCATCCGTCGAAAACCTAGAGGGTCATCTTTGACCAATAACTCAAATTTAACAAACATGTTACCTTTGTAGTTCAGTCCAGTTACTTCCACATGAGAAATAGAGCCAAGCTTCAACAACTAGACACTAATTCATGCTTTTGTGTCATCAAGTCTAGACTACTGCAACTCCCTCTATTCCTGTTTAAACCAAGGCACCTTTTCTCTTCTACAATTAGTCCAAAACTTAGCAGCAACACCTCTTCTCAAGACCTTGTTTCGCTCTCAAATCACCCCATGCTTATTTCTTTACACAGGCTTCCTGTAAAATTCACGATTTAATTCAAAGTCATTTTTCTGGTCTACAACGATTTAAACAATATGGATGGTTAGCTTTCCAGAGTGCTTTAAATCACAGCTGAAAACCTAAATTTTTTTCCAAATGTTTTTGTGTTTAATATTTCAGTTTTAGGTTTATTTTTTTACATTACTTTTATGTTTTTGTATTGTTTTTTCCCCTGTGTCAGCCAATGCTTAAATTCTTATTTTATAACTGTTTTTATTCTACTTTATTTGATTTAACTGGTTTTTAAAAGTACTATATAAATATTTACTTATTTTATCTTACAGACTGTTGCTTTTTCTTACATGGCTGGAACAATTTCAAGGTTTGTTTAGGACTCCACTCAAATATGATGTGTCACTATACTGTACATGTGCATTTCTTTTGTTTTAATCACTACATGTGTCTTTTTTCCAGCTACTATGAAACAAAAGCAGTGTTTCTCGCCATGGGGATAACAGCCACAGTGTGCATCGCAGTGACAGTCTTCTGCTTCCAAACCAAGGTACAGCACATGTTGCACTGTTGCACTGCAGCTCAGCGGCCTGTGGCTTGTCAGAGGATGTCTTTGTTGTCCGTGTAAAAGAACTCCTTTGTCTCACATTACAATGGGGCACTGACATCCTTTAAATATTTATAACATTTTGGGATAAGATGTGAATCCAACTTTTCTGTCTGATGCAACTCAATATACACAAGTTACATTCTTGGCTGGTACATGACACATCCAACACACTTTTTATTATTTTTTATTAAATTATAAACTCAGTCTGATCCTCTTTCAAATTATTCTCACAGCTCCTTCTTGTGGCTTGAAGCACATTAGCTTCCCTTTCATCCTCTTAATGACTTGTTTCTCATCACAGGTGGACTTCACCTCCTGCAGCGGATTTCTCTGCATCGCGGCTGTTTTGCTCATGATCATTGGGATTGTTACAGCCATCGTGCTCTCCTTCCAATATGTGAGGACTCTTTGGTCAAATCCTTTGATCTATTCTCTATGTTCATGCTGCTTGGTGCGAGCAGCAGCAGCAGCTCAGAAGGGTCTATCTGTGTGACCAATTTCACATTCAGAGGCCTTTTTTATGTCACTCAACAGGTCCCCTGGCTCCACATGCTCTACGCTGCAATAGGAGCCATCGTTTACACTCTGGTGAGTCTGACATGATTTCAAGGAGGGCATTTTATCTTGGTGTTACAAGGGTTTGGTTGAGTAACAAAAGAGATAAAAGTCTTAAATTACACAATATCTTGCAGGATCTAAATAATATGTTGACAGCTTGCCATTTCTAGAGCCTTAGATTCGTAAGCTTGTCTTCATGTTGGATCTGTCCAGTCAGTAGTTCAGGGACATTATATGGTCATGCAGCACTGTGCAAAGGTCTCGCGGTAACCCTCATTTCTTTATGTTTTGCTTCAAAAGAAATAGACTTTCTTGAATCTGGAAATATTTCATCAGGCTTTTTAAAGATTTTTCAAAGGTTTAGGCTTTTTTCACTCATTTTCAGACCAGTTCCTTTTACCCGATCTTGACTTTTTGTGTATCACCGCATCATGTGAGTCCTAAAAAGCTTTAACAATTGTGAAGGAAACTACAAAGTGACAGGCCTATGAAAATCAGGAAGCAACAATGGTTCAACCCTGGAGTTCATGTGCATTTTTTGCTTGAATATTTAAAAGTTTGAGTGGATTAAACAAATAAATAAAAGTGCATTCCTCTACAAATAGTCAGCTGTAGAGACTGGGCAAAAATAAATAAAAGCAGCATTTTAAATAACCCAAAATCCATGAAAAGATCTGAACTCAATTTCTATTTGCAGAGGAAGAGGCTTCAGTCTTCCCCCCTTTAGAATCTGAAACACTGAACCATCCTTAATAAAAAAAAAGAACATAATTCACTCTAACTGCAGCAATTATTCTTTAAAGTTTATTTAGGCAAAAATGCACTTTTATAAACATGGGTACACCCTGGACATATGTCAGATTTAGTTATGCAGGTTAATTATTTTCATGGTCATTCTACCTGAAGAGCATCTGTGCAGACAAAGAGGTGAGGGCAATATAGTACTTCATTAAACTACCAGGGAATTCAGACTCCATATATTTTACCAATATGAGACACTTTTAGAACAGGTTTTAGTTCAAAGCAGTGTTGTGCAGCAAGTACCTCAGAGAGTGAAGCATTGTGTGAAAGTTTTACTTATTGAAATGTAAATGTTAAAAAGTCCACTGAGACCGTCCCTAACATGAAAAATCAATATTAAATGTCACGAATCTGGACAAGCCACAGTGTTAGGAAGATTTACTTTGGACATAAGTGATCAAAGGCACAAAGACCTGCAATGTTTGGAGCTCAGAATTAGAATTTAGGATAAAACATTTTTTTAGAAGATTTACCAGCTGTAATCCAACATTTTCTGCTTTTAGGCCTCATGCTTAAATTCACACCTGAGGTTGATAAACCTCAGTCCTAATGTTTACATGAGACCAATTTTTCTCTCTTCCTTTAGTTTTTAGTGTACAACACTCAGCTCCTCATCGGGAATCGGGAGTTGGCCATCAGCCCAGAGGAGTACATCTATGGAGCTCTTTCCCTCTATGTTGATATCGTTAACATCTTCCTCTTCATCCTTCAAATCAGCGGAGCTGCAACTGAATAAACGCTTAGGGAATATTTTGTCATCTAAAGAGTTTAAATGTACGTCTTTTCTCTCTGTAAAGTTACACAAATAAACCAGAGTATTTTGACACTTGTGTAAAAAATCCTGACTTACTGTATATAGTTTTATTTATATGAGCAACACTGGAGTACTTTGATGCTGTTTGAAACAAGATTGTGGATTCAAGCTTTTCCAAAGAAAAGAGACACTTCAGCCTTGCGTTACTGTATAGTTATATACATAACAAATATTTATTTGCATGTTAATTAAAATAGGATTCTGAAGTACTGTATCGATCAAATGTATTGATGTATTAATTTATGGAGTGATCCTTCTCAGTAAGATCCGTGTAATTTTTCACCCTCTCATGAAGACAAAACAGTTTAGTTTTTTTAATCATCTTTGTTTAATTACTTTTAATTACTTACAAAACACATGAAGTTACAGGTATACTGCTGAACACCACAATCATTAATCCAAGGTCTATGCTGGTAGAAGGAAGGACTGTATGAAGGGTCTTTCTCTTTGATTAGAAGATGCATCAGGTGTGTGCAGCCTTCTATCATCCTACGTGAATAAGTGACTAATTGCTTTATGTTTACTTCATCTGTTTTTAATTGTTGTTTAGAAAACTATACACACAAATCAATAAAGTTCACCCCCACTGATACGACTTCTTTATTTGTCTTATTAATTAGCTTTTAGTGGTGTGTTAGAGACAAAAGGTGGCACCATTTCCTAAACTCTTTCCCTTTCTGGACTGTGGATTAGTAGTTATCAACAGCATCTGTCTGTGTTAGTCCAGCGGGGGAGTGTGTTCGTCCACACAGTGTGGAGTTCAGGGTGTAAGGCGCTTGGGGTCACGTGGGAACATGGAGGTCTGACGCACGTTATGGAGACCGAGGTACAGCATGCAGACTCTCTCCAGGCCTGTGAAGGATGATGGTTCGGTCACTCAATGCAGTTTGGAATTCTTTTACTATCTGGAGTCATTATGCTAACATTTTAGAAAAAGTTAATAAAACACAGTATGTTTTTTTTTTACCAATGCCTCCACCTCCATGTGGGGGAGCTCCATAACGGAAGGAGTCAATGTATGACTTAATCTTCTCCAGATCTAGAACATCATAAGAGAAGACATGCAGTTGTTATTGGGAAGAAAAAAAAAGAAAGAAATCATCAATCTCAATAAAGCCTGATGTTTAGTTGCAACTCTTTGCCTCTAGAGGGAGACAAATCACTTTAGATATTTTTTTCTTTCTGAACCCAAGTGTAAAACTTTCTCTTACCAATCTGGTGATGCAGAGCCCTTTCAGTCAGCAGCTCAGGATCGTGGACTCTCTGAGCTCCAGACAGGATCTCCTCTCCCCTCATGAACATGTCATAAGAATTGGAGTATTTCTTGAAAACATTAAAAAAAACAAATGTCCTTAAGAATCAGGCTATCCTTGTATCTGAAAGTTAAAGATAATATTTGCAAAATAAAAACTAATAAAAATGTATTGTTCAATATGAAAATAACTGTAAGCAGTATACAGATTTGAGAAACTTATTCACAGCAGCAGATATGAGGCGTAGCTCAACTTTGTTTGCTTAAACGATTATAACTAAGTGAATTAATAACGAAGTTAAATCTCATTACCCTACTGTCGGAGCAACCAGTACAGGAAATCTTTCCTACCACAGGCCATTACACTGTACAAAAAAAATCTGTGCTTGCAATTAATGCTGTCTTTGTTTTTTTAACATTTAAAATCTATTTCTTCATTTTAAGTCTTTTTAAGTTTAATCATATTTTGCTCAGTTTTAGTATTTTTGCCCAGTTGTGAATCAATTTGTTGCACAGTCTTGATTATCATCTTTCCAATTTCTATTGTAACATGTGTAATGTTACAATCTTTATGAGGTGTTTTTGCTATTTAGCTGACATGAGTCCGTTTGAGGGTTTGTCTGTGATTATGAATAAGTGAGACACTTACAGGGTTGTTGGGATCAGGCATCGTGTAAAAGGGTCTGACAGCCAGTGGGTACTTATCCAGCACATAGAAATCAGTATCATACTGAAGAGAAAGAAACAAGAGATCAGTCTAAACAACAAACAGCTGCATTCTTGTGAAAGAATGAAAACACTGGAATAGTATGCACCAAAGGGTGTGAGTAATAAAATACTTAAAAGGCTTTTGCATTTGTTTGCAACTTGCTAAAGGTTCTGCACTACAACTTAAGGATAAATGTCTGCCATGTATGTTGTGTGTTTTTAATAAACATAATAAAAAAAAGCTTGATTATGTTTCAATGTGGCTGTTAATTTTTATTTCAACCTCCAGAAATATTTAAAGAGCTCTTTGGCCTAAATGCTGTTGGCTTTTAACTACCCTCTTGTAGTTATGCTAATGTCAACTTTAAACACAAACTTGTTGATGTCCACTAAATAGTATTCATATTTAGCTCTTGTATTATGTTTACTGGTTGATATTCAGTGAATGAAGCAAATCTGAACCCACCTTTTCCTTGACAAGACGACCCAGCAGCTTTTCATTGGGTGTACTACAGAACAGCAAAAACAAACATTAACTTAAATAGTGGTTCTCTAAAATTGAGTATAAACTTCTTTATCTACCATGCTTTGTACCATCTCTTTCCAAGCATAAACTGTGAAAAGTTGAGGTGAATTGCACGGATGACCGCTCGTGTAAAAATGTGCTAACCTCAGTTTGAACTGCTGTTAATTTTGACTTCTGCTTTTATCAAATCTAACCATCTGACAAGACATGTGGCCCTGCAGAACACAAGGTGTGTGATGTAATCTGACCTGAGGTCATCTTCGTCACCCATCTCAACCCCGGCCTCACGCAGCATGGCCACGGCCTCGGTGTACTCCAGCCGAAGAGTAGGTTCCAGGAATTTGAACGGCTCGCTTGGGAACTGCTTGTTTACCGTCTGAATCTCTGTCTGGAAGCTGATGCACAAACACATACACAAAGACAGATTCTTTTCTCTCAATTCAAGAACTGATTACAGAGTTTGCTCCAATGATCCAGACCTAACCGCTAACTTTCTAAAAATGTTAGGAGCTCATTTGCCATAAACTTCACCTAGAAATTTACTGAATTACAAAACGTTGTAAATGTCTTCTCTTATTTCTTTCCTTTTTGCTTCCATTGAACCATACTTTTTTTGTAATCTTTTATAAGAAAGTCTAGCTTCTTTGACCTATGAATTATTTAAGCATAAAAAGACTTCTAACCTCAAGAGATGAACCAGACAGTGTTATGCCGACACAAGAACTTAGCAAAGATCCCATTTTAGAATGGATCTTTAGGAATTTTGTTACCAGCAGCCCTTTGCTTTACCTGACTCTATAAAAAAAAAAAAACACCAAAGGTAACACAGTTTGGCTGAAAATAGAATTTTAGCAACAAGAAGGTGAATCCCAAAAAGCTATTAGCTTGAAACTTGACAGCCAATGATCAACTGTAGGATGACATCTCTCAGGTCTTGTGTCAGGAAAAAAAATCCAGCATAACCCATTTCCTAAAGACGAGACTTTCAGATACTGTTCATCTGTTCATCTAGATAGTTTTTCAGGCCTCGCACTTTCTCATTGCTCCCATAAAGCACACACCACACAATATGCTGTCATGGTCGGGCACAAGAACTAGACAGAAAATAAGAGAAAAAGAAGCCAAAGTTCAAAGATAAACTTTGAAAGACCTTCAGAAAGCCTAGAGTACTATTGATCAAGAACACTTTAAAAAATGATGAGAAAGTCTGACTCCTTGGAAGCAGAAAATAAAAAAATGGGGTTGTTTACAGCTTTTGCACAGACGACAGTCCATGTTTAGTGATGAAGTCCTTACAGTTTTTAAATATTTCACTAAACTTGATCATTGTTGCAACCCTTTTGATGGTACACAAATAAAAAGGCTAATGCCAATTGCACAAAAAACAAAAACACAACTCTATTTCAATAGATGCAGAAGAAACACCATTTAGATAATCATTTTTTTAATCGTACTTGCAATAATCAAGACTCGTGTTGCCAAAAGTGCATAAAACGACAAAAAGGTGCCTGTGTGAGCTGGAACAATAGTCATCAGAGCTTTTAAAACAGTTCATACGTCAAAGGAAACTGTCTGGAAAATCATGAGAACAAAACAGTTAAGCTACCCTGAAAAAGAGGAACTGTGGTCACAAGCTGAAGCAAACAAACACCATGTACTTGAACGATATCAAATGCAGAGTCACTTTCAGCTAGTTGGTATTTAGTCTAATCTATGCTTCCTCAAAATGAAGAGAAACTTGTAAGACTATGAGTTGTTGTATTTTTCTTTCTCATTGGTATACTACTGCCCTATAGAGTTAATTAAAGTCAACAACTTGTTTCATTTAATCATCTGCTTCCTGCTGTGCTGCTTTCCACCACCAGGAGGCAATAAAGCCACATCTTAAGGTTTTGTTTTGAAATTCACTAAAAAGAATTGGAACAAATTGCTAATCTTCATCACAGAAAAAGAACACATATGCTACAAGCAAAATTATGTTTTTGTAATTTTAGGCTGTTTTGTAAAACAATCCTTTAGACGAGTTTGAGGTAAACATCTAATCTACAGGAATTTATTTCACAACATTCTGTCTACTGGACTTTTATGCAAATCACCACATATTTATTGAGGTAATGTTTCAAATGAAACATGCAGTTTCAGATGACTTGTAATACGAACCAAAAAAATCTTCCATTATACAACAAACTGCATGTGCTCCGTGTTATCTATTAGTTGATAATACATTTTTTAATCTTTAGAGGTTTCACATAAAAATATATTGAATTTTACAACCTCTCTCTATAAAGGCTGCATCTGTTATATATATTAGTATCTGAATATGTATTTACTTTCAAACTCTACGCCATAAAGCTTTACTTTAGTGGCACCTACAGAACAATCTAAGTGTTATATCTTTCTATATTCCCGAGGTTTTGAAAAAGGACTTTATATTATTTTATTGTCCCACTAAAAATACACAAATACAACACATTTATTTACTTAATGATAAAAACAGAAACACAATATTCTCTCTGTAAAACACAATGTATAACGTAACATTTGTGTAAAAATAAACTGAAATGAACATTTTAAACTTGGGCTTTCTATGCTGTTCAGATTTCAGTTTTCCATTCAGATTGGGATGTTTATAGGAGCACAGACATTCCCTAAGATGTAGTGTTGAGCTAATCTAGGATCAGCTGTTTAAATTAAGCATATGAGGCATGAAGGTTATGAATCTTTGTACCTTGGTCACAAAAAAAAAACGTGTTTAAAAGTATGTCAGCTTTACTGTATGTGTAAATCCCCATCATGTCTTACTTGTCTCTCAAGCCCTTGAATATCTGCACCATGGTGTCAGTGATGGAGTCAATCACTTCATGGTAATGGTAGTTGAAGGTCATCTCAATATCCAGACCCACAAACTCCGTCAGGTGACGGTGGGTGTTGGAGTCCTCAGCCCTGAAAACTGAATCGTTCAACATTTAACATCAGTGTCAAAACAAAGCAAAATGAAAAAATTGAAAGGTTGGAGAGAAAACAAACAAACAAAACAAAAACTATTTCTGCTTCTGTATGCATGAACAAAGTATCAGCCTGGAAACTTGTGCTAACCCTCTGCGTATATTTCAGTGGAAACAATTATAAAAAAAACATTTCAACACTAAACATTGTGACATTTCCTCTTCTGAGCAAACAACGAGCCGTGTGTTTACATCCATTTGTTCCCTGGCAGACTTTTTTTCTTTTTTTTTGCTTCTTTCAGATAGCCCATCACTGCATGGATGTGGAGGCTACATTTGAACAAAGTTGTCCCTCTAGCCACTGGGATTTTGAAAAAGAGTTGATCCCAGTTCCTTTTATTGAATCAGTGCTGATTCAGTGTGACTGTAACTAAGGCAACCGCAGCGAACACAATGACGCCTGAAAGTCAGTAATGACCTTAAGGCCTTTGATGTCTCTGGTGCAGGTACACAGGAACAGATAAAACACTGCAGCCCAGTCAGTGGAATACTCAATATGAATCCTTCTTCCCACAAGTTTTATTTTATCTTGGGTGAGAATCCAACACTAAATATAAATCAAAAACAAGACTTTTAAAGTAGATGCTTGTGAATAGGACAAATGCTCTGCATATACAGTCAAATAATGAATTTTTTTGCTAAACTAATCAGATGGTGGCAGTGTTTGCCCAGTCAAAAAGAAAAGGAGATTCTCTTAATTCTATACATAAAGCCTTTTACAAGTCCCATTGTGTCACTAACAGACTAAGCTCTGACCACAGTAAAAAGCACCGGGGGGACGTCTGAGAAAATTTAACAATCTTAAACACATTTGGAGCAATTTTAAATGTGTCATCTCAGTTAATAGGGTCTACCTTTTTCATTATACTCTTGCCGCTCATCTTGCTGTTTTGCCTGTAAGTACTTTGAGGTGTCAGATGGGAGGCTTTTTCTTTTTTCTTTTTTTTCTTACCTGGACCCACGCAAAAGACCTTGTCAAAGTCAGCACAGATGCACATCTGCTTGTAGAGCTGAGGGGACTGGGCCAGGTAGGCGCTGGTTTTGAAGTAAGACACCGTGAAGACGTTTGCGCCACCTTCACTGGCAGCTAGAAAGGGACAAAGACATTTTTAAGGAATGATGGGAGATCTTTTTTTGCTGCCTCATAGCACAAATGCCCACTTAACTGCAAAGGCCAGGAGAGTGACGGACAAACTCCAAATTTTGACCCATCCCAGCTGATATAAATCAACTGTTTAAGATCAGATTAGCCAATTTACAGTAACTTTTAATAAGGACATGTCTAATATACCCTTACAAATGTCATACTACAAAAACATTCATCACGTGGGTCTGGCATGTTTTTCAAAACAAAAGTTTCAGAGTTATAGAACATGGACCAGCCGTGCATAACACATCTGCAGCTCTCGGTTTGACACAGACGTCACAGGGCACAATCTGTGATCCTCGAGTTGTCAAAAAGCAGGGTGGGGGTTCTCACACCGCACAAACTGTATGCACTGCATGTGTGATGGGCGTAGGCATGCAGGAAGGTGCGGTTTTGCAAAAAGTACACAGTGTTGATCCACAGGTGCCGCCAACAGAAAAGAGCGCCACTTTTAAATATAACCAAAGTCGAAACCATTGGCTCTGTAAGAAAAGAGGAAGCAAGATCATTTCAAATTTAAGAGCCACGTGGAAGACCAAAGACTACTCTGTTATGTTTATGTAACACAGGATCTTTTCACTTAAAAAGGAGTGTGAAACAGTTCTTTTAAATTCCAGTCATTTATATAATTATGCCTTTGTTTTCAGTAATGTCATCTGCTTTAAACAACTCATTTAGGCTAAAAATGAACATTTTCCATAGAATGTAAAGTCTCCTTTTGCAGCCTGTGTTGAGAAAATATTAGGATAAAATATAGAATTCATTTAAAAGCTCAAATTTTTCTACACTGAATAGTAGCAAGAAGACTTTTTTTATTCCATCCTACAACAAAGCAAGACGACGACTTCTTTCAGGAATAATTTCAAAAGGAGTCTTCTCTGTCAAATTGGAACTGTGTGAAAATATGGAAGCAGAGAGGCTGATGCATTAAAATTCCCAGTTGGCTTGGATTAAAATCCTCATCGATTTGAAGTTCCCCAAAATATCACACAGACTATTGTTAGTTTGAACATCCATGTGCATGACTGTTTTGGTTTTACAACTCAAACTGTTCCTCAGAGATTCAGGTTTGGTTCATGATTTGAATTTGTAACGGAGAAGCGTCTGTAGAGGAAGTCAGCTTCATAACTGTCACACAATGACTCATGGGACACCTATGGGTGTAGAATGGAAACAAGTGTGCCTGAACTGAAATATCTTTAAAACTGTATTATCTATACATGTTAATTTCAGTTTTCCCCAGAGAACGTGAAAGAAAGCTATGACAAAGAGTGGCTTTTTACCTGATATTATTTTGGGGGTCTGAATCTCCACAAAGCCCTTTTTGGTGAGCGTGTCTCTGAAAAGCTGGCACACGCCAGACTGCAGGCGAAAGATGGCCTGGCTGGTGGTCGTCTTTAGGAGGAGAGACAGACACAAATAAGATACTGAGCCACAAGCAGAGGGGCCATTACCACACTTGGAGTGATTCATTGGATTCATTACACAATCATAACAGATGTGCAAAAACAAGACTGCCATTTTTTTTTTTGTTTTTTTTTCTCTCCACTTGCACCTTCTGTCTGCACGAAGGTTGAAACATTAATTTGCTGGCAAAGGCAAGACCTGCGTTCAAGCCCAGCAAGAGCCTCGGGAACTTAAAACCCATCATTATCAATGTAAAAACTGAAAGCAATGAGGGGTGTGAACTTTTCCAAGTGAATCAGGAGATTACTGTTAAAATCTAACCTGTAGAAACCCCACAGTTGTAAGTTGACTGACAGAGCACATAAAAAAATATGTAAAAGTATACTCCCCTGAAAGCCACTGACTCATCTCAGATGGCCACAAGATCTGTACAGTTTACTGGCTTTTAACTCTGTTTATTACACATCATCATGAAGACAGATGTCTGCCTCGTAGTGCCATCTTTACAGTGTGTCCAAATCTGAGTAGGCTTTATATGACTGAATATTGAGGGGAAAAAAAGAAAAAAAAGTGAAAAGTGATCGCGTTTGAAAACTGAAAAGCTTCTTATTCTGCAGACAATGCTTCAGGGTTGTCTTAAAGAAATCTGAACAAAACAATAAGTAAAAAGAAGAAGTGAAGAAAAACGTCAAACTTTCCTGCTTAAAAAAAAACTGTATGAGAATTTTTGTAGAGCTGTAAAGCAGAACAGCTACGACTCTTTTTTTGTCACGTATTACACATTGGGCAGAGCCCCTCATTAATTCTGGGAAAACAGACTGAAAGCCAGTCTGAGTGAGGTTACATTCAAACCTTCGAAAGTGCTTCCTGTTTACAGCACGTCTGCAGTGAGGTGGTGTGATGGTGGATGGGTAGGTAGCAGCTAGTATCCTGAAACTGGCTGCTCTTCTGATGTTGCGGTTCCTTATTACATGTACCTGAATGTGACATGCCTCTGAGGTACTGGTACGGTACTGGTTTGAAACCCAGATGCGGTGATAAAAATGCCACAACCGGGTTTCAAAGCCCAAAAATAAAATTTGAGTTTTTGTTGAAGCCCCATCATGAAATCACTCAAGTTATAGTTTAACTAAACATGGAATATCTACTTGTAAAATAAAATAAAAAAAAAACTTTTACTCTTGAACAATTTATCTTGAAGTAACTATTTTAACAGCCATCCCCGCAAATATTTAGCCACGAGGAGCATGCGCACAAATTTAAACTTTTATGTTCAAATTTGCAGTTTTTATTTAAACCGTAAGACAAACCCTTAGTTTTGTCAGACAAAAAGTTCATATCAGCTCCAGTCCCAGCAGTTACAGTAGCATCATTCTAGTACAGATACATCAAAAGTAAGTCATTCAGAAAACCTTTATTTAAGATGTATTCTAGGAAATGTGATGGCTTTGTAAAAACTGATATATGTTTGCATGTTAAGAAACTAACATTAACAATAATTTTTTTGTTTTTTTATTGTGGATTTACTTTGCTCCTAAGTTCATGTATGTTGTTTCTAAATATTAGATTGTGATGCAACAATTAAATCTTATCAGGCGTTGAAGGTGAAGACCTGTAGATGTAGCTCCAGACTTTAAAGAGAGATATTTAGAGATAGACGGGTTAATTGGCCAACCGATCCATCCACTTCAAAAAAAAAAAAAGAAATCCTTCATTCCTTCACACCTGTGCACACTTAATTACTAAGTAGGAAACTAAAGATGCAGCAGCAGCTGCTACTACCACCTTACTGGAGCCCACAATTTTGTTGTTTTAAGCGAAAATGCTCTTTTATATATTATTAAGTATATATTTTTAAGGCTACTGGCACCCTCAGTCTACTCAAGCTTCTCCCCATAGTACACACAAGTCACTGATATAGGTATATAGGTACAGTATGTGCCATGAGTACACCTGTATAAAAAAT
>JAOXNZ010000188.1:7151084-7162156 GCA_028566095.1 Kryptolebias brasiliensis | reverse complement strand
TCGAATATCACTGTCACAGTTTTTTAAAAGCTCAACACAGAATAACATCCACCTATTGTTAGTGAGGCTGACTTTGGGTGTTTCCCTTAAATGCACACAAAAAAAAATAAAAAATAAAAATCAGGACACTCAAATACCTTTAATCTCATGTCTGGATCCTATAAACAAACTACGTGTCCGTTTTAGCCTTGTGCATGCAAAAAATAGCTGCGTGTACTTGCAAATAGGCATGAAATTGTTAAAACCTTTTTGAATGTGTGTTCTAAGAACATTTTCTGCTTTTAGCTTAGTCAGATAATAAATAAGTTAATAAGAAGTGGAAGTTTTATTTCTTCCTACCCCTTTTCAGACATGTTGCATGGAATCTGTGTGTGTCCATATTAATGGGCATTTATACATGGATAGGTCTGTTCATATTGGGTGTGTATTTGTTCTACAGAATTATTTATGTTGTGTGTGTTTAGTTGGGGTGGATGTATTTGCTGATGTGGACTCATTTTACTAGGGGTTCTGTGTGTTCAAATGTTGTTGTATGTTCGTGAGTATATGTGTAGATGTATATATGTATATGTGGATGCATGGATTCATACTGGTTTTGATGCTGATGTGTTTTGTACAATGGTTTTGACATGTCTGGAAAGAAATAAAGAAATAAAATAGATATGGTTAATCTTACACTAACATTCCCACAGTTTGAGTTATATTTGTTTATGACATACACAGTGTATAAACAAATTGTGATAGTGTTGTACCAGGACAGAGGTGTGAATTCTGGTATTCATTTATTTTAGATGATCTGAATGTGTCCTTGTGCATTCTTTGTTCATTTTTCATTCTAACTGGAATGCATAACTTCTTTATCTTTTCATCAATGTTCTTTCGGTGTGCTTTTGTTTTTCTGTCTGTGCAGCTGAGTTTTATGTTCAAGGAAAATGGTCCTGCGGTAAGTCAGTATGTTGGTGGCTTGAGGCCAAGAAGACAGATCCCTCCTTCACACGTTCAGCCCCTTTGTTTAGATTTTGTCTTGTTTATAGGCAAGACATATCAAGGTTCAATGAGTGACATGAGACAGCAAAAATGTGACACTTAAAGTGCATGTTATTGTTAGCTTAAAATGTCTGAAGTGATGCTCGGTCAAATAGTTAACATTAGTTAGTACCTTATTAACTGTGACATCAAGTGTCAAAATGTAGAGGTTTATTATAGGCTAATGTAGCATTCTTTTACACCATTATGTGGTTGTTGAGAAAAATATGTTTTATAAGCCTGAAAAACAATATAAAATAGGCTCTCGTTTGGCTAGCTATTAGCCTAGACTGGATAAAGATTTCTGCCTTTTTCTCCATACTCCATGTTCTATGACCAATGTCATGGCTGATAAGGTACAAACTATTTGACAGAACGTCACTTCAAAAATGACCAGAATATCCCTTTAATCAAGAATGAGGATATTGCTAAGAAGTGACCGTAAACTCACTCTTCTTTTATTTTTTGAGTGACATGCAGGAGTTGTCACTGCCAAAGGAAATGGTTTTGTTGGCACAGAAAAATATCAATGGTTATAAATCCACAAGGAAAAAAAAGTAAAAGCATCCGGAATGCTTGCTATCTATATTTGTGTTCGAAGAGAAAGTTTAAATTTGAACAATAGAGCCACTCTAAAGACAAAGCTTGCTCCTTATCTTTGGACTTCACCCTCTTAAACTTCCTACTTTTCTGTGAGGGTGCATGTGTTACTCGCCCATTTAGACACTTTGTTTCTTGACCCCAGTCAAGTTCAAAATACCTTGGTAAAAATCTATTTTAAATACAGGCAGAAACCTGTGTGGCATAAGAGAGGTCACATTTTTAACACAAAATGAACTAATCTTTGAAGAAAACATGACAAAGATTTTTTTGTATTCTCTTCAGTGGATGCCAGTAGGTATTTAACACCTTATTCAAGGAATTGTAGTAAGTTTAAACCATATTTATTTCCTTGACTGCCACAATAAAGTTAAGTTAGGGTTCATGCTTCATACTAACAAACCTATGTCTCACATTATTGGTCTGGCATAGTAGGTGGGCGACAGTTGGAAGGCACGCTGATCACCTGAATCCTTCCGCTGCCTGTCTTGACATGGAGTGCTTGCAGAATTAGACACGAGGGCATGAACCAGTAAAATCTGAAAAGGGTGACACTGCCCCCGAGCAGTTAGAGGAGAAATATATCTCACGCGTGGCACACATCCAAGGCAAGTCACAAGGCCTCTTGAGAAACACTGCTAGTTGTTGCAAAGGAAGGGTGTTTTCTATGAGTCCATGATAAATGCAACCAGTGTTGCCTTTTCCTTTTTCAACAACGTCTCCACTGTGGTTTTATCTTTCAACAGTATTTAAAACACTGACTGAACAGCCTTCCATGTATTGTGGAGTTTGCCTGTGACAACTAAATTGTCATTAGACAAAAACAATGCAAATGTTCCTCTTTTGGATGATTTGAATGCACTCATTTGCATAACAGTTCAAATTCCCAATTAAGAACCTGTTCTTTTATTTTTTTAATGAAACAAGGTCATGTAACTGCCACTGCCTCAGTGCATTTGAGACCTGCCATGGTGGGAATTTATATCATTTTCTAAAAGAGCTTCATGAGCTACTTTTCTGCAGACACCGGGAGATGACTCTGCTGCATTTGTATTTGACAGAGGATCACAGTGAGGGTTCTTTCAAGCGCTCCACAGGTGGAGGGCCTCCATCTGGCTCTGTGTGCACCATCGAGATGTGAACAGAGGCCCAGCTCAGTTCTGATCACCCCAGATAACAGGAACAATAGGCCAGATGACAGTAGATAAGCTTTCCAGAGTCAAGTGACCAGAGGAGGGAAGAAAGGGGGAAAAACCCTGCTGCCATGCCAGACTTTCTCCCTCAGACTACTTATACTACTGTTGCAATTGTTACTTAAAGTACTCATTACAGTGTCACAAAGAGAGGTAGAAAACATGAAGTAAAAAGCAAAATCTGCATGTATTTGTTTACTTATAGAAACAGCAGAAATGACTAAAAATAGGTCAATAATGGTGACATCCATGGAAGAGCTGTTTGGACTCAAGAAGTCAAACAATTCTGATGTGTTGCTACATATTTATGCTCAGATTTGTTAAGTAAAGTATGCAGATAAAAGTGCATTGTTTACATTGAATGTGGACATGCATTTCAGAATTGCATATGAATATATCTGGAAAACTATTGGGGTAAAGTCTTTCAAACTTCACCATTTGATTTAGTTCAGAATAACATTTGTTGTGTTTGATTACATAGTTTGCTGCTTCTAATAAATTAAATATAAGAATTTAAAAGAGATTCTGTTCAAATGACATAAAAGCTGAGTCTCAAAAACACTCTTCAGCACAAAATTTACATGTTATTTTGTTTTCTGTATTTTTGCAGCTGTGTCTATATGATAAAAGAGAGCAGCTCTTGCAAAATTATGTCTTCTATATAACAAAAGGTCACGTTTACACCAACAAATTTTAACAACTGATGTGAAGCATCATGATGGAAAAAAGTTGTTAGAAAGTGTTGCATTCCAAAAAACCTGCTTTGTTTGTGCTCTGTTTAAATGATTCATGCCACAATCTGAAAAATAATAAAATAATAAAGAACCAACATCCAAAGGTTGTTAAATCACAAAACCAACAATTGTATAACATTTGTTTTATGTTTGTTCAACACAATTAAAGGAATCTAGCTTACTTTACCTAATTTCTTTACTGAAAATGGCTGCATACATACAGTACATGGTGTTTTCTCACCAAAAATGTAAAAATGAACTTTAATGTTATGTCTTCTATGTAACATGCAAAATCTCCTACTCAGAAATACGCCATACAAAATATTTGTTCATAACTGTATATGCATGACCTCACTATTTGCATTAACTTTGAACTTACCAGCTGGAAGTTGTTTACACCATCATTTACATGATTTGCTGTAATTTAATGATATTAACAGTATTACACACATTCAGGAAAATCTCTGGAGGTTAAATTGTGTTGTTCTAAACAAAAGCTCATTATCTTTTTATGTTTAGTCTGAAAGGCTCGTGCCCTGCAGAAGTAAAAAAAAAGATGTGTTTTGGGTCACATCTGCTTCACAAACGATTTGCATATGTTACATGTTCAGTGAGGATGTCAAACAATACATCAGTTTCAGTGGTTTTTCCATCCTTACTTTGTGATATAGAAAAAAAATCAGACAGAATATATGTAGAAAAGGAGACATAGCTATAAGCAAATACTACTCCTTCATATTACATATTTTTACAGTTTAGAGAAAACAAAGCACAGGTTGAGCATTATCGCTCAGTGTCAGATTATTCTTTTAGGCAGACGACATTAACCCCTCAGAGGCTATGTGCATAACACCCATTCCAGTTTGCTTTTACCGCTGATTTATTGCACCACTCAACACAAGAGGACAGCTTTCATTCATTATTTAAAGACAGTGATGGAAAACTGACAAGCTGGATTCACACAGCATCCTTGTCGAGTGACATTAAGGTCTGGTTTGGAGCGAGTGTCCGGCACTAGACCAGAACAAAGCACCAGCAAAGGAACATACATCAGCCTTGGCCGGAGGGATGCTTCGACGCCCCTGTTGTGCCTCCCTGCCTGAAAGATGACACCGTCCATGCTGACTGCCTGCAGCTAAAAGAAAACAAATAGTTGGTTTATTTTCTCCTTCCTGTGGTATCCAGAATGGGACAATTGGTAGTAAGACGTTTTTTTTCTTGTTTTGTTTTTTTTTTTTACTTTCACTCACAGTTTATGAGTCAAAGTGTTAGTCATCGTCTGCTCATCAGACTGGAGCCACTTGTAAATGTCAAGAACTTGAGATTGTGAGCCAACTCTGTGTTTCACCTGGAGAGCATGCAGGTACACTCATTGTTTTGCTGAGTGTTTCTTTTATGATAGTAATGCTGGGAGCATTTTCAGGTAATAATGAAGAAGCAAAAAACAAAGGAAGCCATTAGAAAAAAATCAAGATGATTTAAAGATTAGGGCTTCAAAGAAGTCAGACACTGTTTTATACGTGTATGGAGGCAAGCAGGGAGTGCCCCTTGTGAATAAAAAAAATACAAGGATTTATAGCTAAACAAACCAGTCCTCAGTGCTCCCAGATCTATGATAGTTTCCTCCTCAAACCAACAAGCTGAATCCCCGAGGCGGTCAGCTGGGACCGGGGCCTCTTTGTACTCCGCTGCCTTAAGGTTTATTTTCACTGCACAATTGAATTCTTTACTTTTCTAAAGACTGCAAAGATTGCAGATCCCTCTGTTGATACAGAGTGCTGCCTTTCCTACCCCCACTGCCCCAAATCTTCAAGGATTATTGTGTTTTGTGTAAACAAAGATGCAGAGTAAATAATGCATCTGGATTTTCTGTGGTCGTCACAATATCCGGTCCTCAGACTTTGATTATTTAGTGAGCTCATGCTTTGGAGTTGTTTATGGCAGGACACAGGACAGTCACTCTTTTTGCATAAAAGCACTTCGTTCCCTCAGGAAGGCCTATTGATAAAACCAGTGCTGTTTGCTTTTACTCTGATTTCTGCTGTTTGATCTGCTTCTAAAAAATGATCAAGTGGTATCCACTTAACCTCAGCAGGCCCTTTTGGTCAAAACACACTGTCCTCTTAAAGGTAATGAAACAGGAAATATCCACAAATGAAGAATACACAGCAGGTCAGTGCAGGGAGCTTGACGAGCAGGATGTGATAAAGTGGTGCCTCTCAGAGGACAGACAGAGGTTTTTCAGGCCTCAGGTGGGAACTGGCTCCTCTGAACCCATAATGTTTAGACTGATTATTATCTGTCAAGCAGCAAGACACTTAGATATTTGCTTTGAGCTGTAGTGGCCAGAGAGGACGGCCCCCAGGCAGGTGGCAGAATGTGTCATTATCAGGAGTGTCAACAAAGCTTCTGGGTTTTCATCAATAACAGTGAGAGCTGTGTGTGAGTGTGTGCTTCAATCAGTGCCATGCTTCCCTGCTTGCTACGTTCTTGCTATATGTGTGTGTACTTTAAAGGGTTATTGCACACATTTAGCTAGGAAACCCCTTGCCCTACTTCTTCAACATAGTCATCTTTGAAGTCTCTGTTTTCATTTCTTCTTCATCTTTTCTGTCAAGGACTTTTTTGCTTTGGTACTGATGCTCTGGTGCAACAATCATCTAACCAATCAATCTGATGAAGAGATTCTTGCTTTCGATTTTCTTCTGGTATACTTTTTGTTCTGTTTCTGTTCTTTACTGTATTGTTTATCAGAAAAAAAGTTGTTGCAAAGCTCACAGTTTCCTGTACAACACAGGGACTTCCCTGATGTCTTTAATACGGCAGTGTGAAAACTTTAGTTTTGAGCTTGTAAATCGAACCTTTACTGTTACATGTAAGGTCAACAATGAATGAATTCTTAAGAAACTGACATCACAACCCAATTACAAGACAGAATTTGTAGCTACACTTTTCCACAGAACAAAACACCAGAGTTTGACAATAAATGCTAAAAAAATCCCCATATTTATATTATCATTTTCATTTCTCTTTCTACAATCAGAATTGCCACTTATGCCTTTTTTATCAGAGGGGACACTAAGGGGGGTCAGGGGGCAATGCTGTAAATTTACTGGTCCTGATCAGACAGCCGTTGTATAATTTGTATAATTTGAATGTTAACAAAATAGCTCCCGAACCACTGGGCAGAGTTTTATGAATCTCTCAGAAAGTGATCATTGAATGCACACTTAGAACTGTTTACCTTTTGGAATTAACCTGATCCAATATGCTTGACACAATTAATCAACTTTGACCAGCACAAAATAACTGAGCTAACATTTAGTGTGGTAATATCTGTGAGTCCCCATCATATACATTGAGTGATAGCAGATCGCAGGACATCTTTGTTTATAACTTTGGCATGCAAAATCATGGATAGTATACATTATTTCAAGGAATGCTAGTTTTAGTTGTGAATATAAATTTTTAAGTTGAATTGTGACTGTGCTGTTCTCAGTAATATAAACTGTACAGTAAAAAACAAATGAAATACGTCAGTTTCAGAAGGTGATTCTCTAACTCCTATACTGCAATATTTTTCTGACAATCTTCATAATAAAACTTGAAATTCTGTTAATGGCCTTTGGTTTTGGTGCTCCAACCCCAAGATTATCAGTGGCCCCCATCTGGCCACCCCTATGAAAGTTTTCTGGAGGCACCTCTGCTTGTTATGTGATGAATTTGATTATCTGTTTTCAAATCTCATAAATTCTTGTGATAATGTACATGTCTGACTCTATAACTTGCTCTAAATTGTTTGGGTAAGAAGTTAAAAACACATGGTTAGGGTTAGGAAGATAAACACGTTACATATTTCACTTTTCTTGATTTTTATCAAGTGACATGAAATTTGTCAAAATAACAGCCGTGGGACACATGTCTATTTTGTCATTTTTAACCACTAATTGTGAAATAAATAATAAGGTAGACAGGAAGACCCAGTTTGTTGATTTTTATTTAATTTATTATGAAAGAAATGTCAAGCAGAAAATTCCAAAGAATTCCAAGCGGTACAAAACGTCTGCCTAAAAACAGTCAGAAGATGCTTTTAAACAAGTGGAGGGAGCTTATCAACTCTCCAGATCTGAGCCTCATAATGAGCTGGAGGGCTGTTCTAGTAGGTGATATGACCTGACAGAATGTGAACAGACACGCTCTCTACAAGTTGCAACTAATGAAAACCGGTCACTAAATCTTGTTTTTTCGTAACAGTGACTACAGTACTTTTGGAGACGTAGATGAAATTCATACAGGACCTGAAAACATTAAGTAAAATGTGTATAGATTAATTCAGCTCAGTTCTTTCTTGTCACATTTTACATTTTAATATTTGCTTTATTTTTCAGATTAAAATCCAGAAAAAAAATCTGATTTAAATAAAATTGAAGCAAAAATCTCTGTTATAAATAATTAAAGGTTTTCTTCCTCTCTGCTGTTTAGGAGTTGGATTTATTTTTATCGCCTGCCTCCAAAAGGCAAAGCTGAATGATAATGTATGTCCATCTGTGTGTGTGTGTGTTCATGTGTCTGTTACCAAATTATTTCATGAGCAACTTTAATTATTTTAGCTGTGATTCATCATAAAAAAACGATGACATGCAACACTGTTTCATCAGGTGCAAACAGAAGAAGCTCAGGTAGGCCACAGTTTCTGCCTGTGAAGCAACTCAGGGATCACTGCCTATTTAGTGACTGCCATGGAAACAATAGGAAAAACAGCTTTTAATATGTGCCAAGACACAACAGCTTAGAGACAGAGTGGCAAAATAGCTGGCAGCAAGAGTTCACTTTTTGTTCTGCTCAGTGAATCAACAATTCATTTCCAGCCAATTCGTACAAAAGGTGATTGTTAGCAGAAGGTCTGGCCTTTTCCACTTACAGTTTCCTGAGTGAACCCTCCAGACAACCATTGCTCAATCATGGTTCACCTTCCTGGCAGAGGGCACGGACAGCAGCTTTCACATTCGCTTCAAATCAAATCAGTGTCTGATCCATCATGGACCTCTTGTCCTCAGGGCAGCTTTAGATATGTAAGAACTACTTTCTGTGGTATCTATGAGCCACTTGTGTCTTGGACTGATGTGTGTGTGTGTGTAATTGTGTGAGTATGTAGGTGCAGGGTAATAGAGTTAAAGAGGGTTGCCCCATTCCTCTAGGGAGCTTTCCATCTGGTTTGATATGTTTTCTCATGTAATTATGTGACTTAAACATCTACTTTAGCAGATGTTGAGACAGGATGTTTTTAATACTGTGCCATTCAACACTTTAAGCACCCGTGGTATATATTCCTTCTCCTACAAAGACTTGATCAGGTTAATTTTTAAAAGTGCTAAAGATAAAACTAACAGCATTTTGCATTTTGACAAAGATTGCATTTTATTGCAAAAAATATATATTTTAAATTTTTTTATTTCTTGATTTAAAACAAAGAAAACGGCTTGATGGAAAGTTTAGACATCCTGCAGGGGAACACAACATGTGACTTTCTGCAGCAGCTAAAACTGTTTTAGCTGCTTCTTGAGTGATTTGAACAAATTCTTTCCTGGAAAGTTTTGCAGCAAGACAGAAGGTTTCCATGGGAGTGTCCAGGTTGGAACCGTTCATGTTCTGCTCTTCTGGCATTTATATTTGCAGATGTGCAAATAGCAAAAACTTTTCTTTTGACACTTTAAATATGGATTTAGAGATCTATTTATGATATTATTCTGATTATTCTAGTTGAATCTACTCCTCTTGTATGATTTAGCTTTTAAAGTAATGTTGGCTTTGCATACTTTGATAGAAGTGAAATTTATTCATTCTTCACTTTATCACTGGCTGTTAAAAAAGTCCTAAGCATGGCTGATAAAACCTGATACTTAACAGATGGCAAGGTCTTTTTTTATTAAATTTTTTATGTGCTTTAGATTGAATGGATTTTCGTAAATTTAAAAGGTTTGCTCAAATTATTATTCTGCTTAACTTTAGTCTTCTTTAACTTCAACACCAAACATCTTTGCTGTATTTTGTACCATTCTCCTGCTGGGTGCAATCAGCTTTTTTAATTATCAGGATAATATGAATCTTCTTGAAGGAGCCATTAATTGCTGATTTTTGGAACAAGTTTTTAGGTGTCAAATTGTTTATAAAAATGTACTTTGCATCCTCTGACCTTTTTTAATGATTTCCGTTACCTCATCAAGCAGGCTGAAGTGGGTAAATGCCATCTGAGAGCTCAGAATATTGCATCATGCTGATAAGTGTTTTCTAGTATACGCAAATGTTTTATGTATCTTAAAATTTAGAGTAACACCAACTGAACCAGAGATGACTATTCTGGCAAAAAAAAGAAAAAAAAAAGGAAAAGAAATAAAGAAAACAAAGCACAGTTTTCCGAAAATAAGACATTTTGTGAATTTATTATCGAGCAAACCTCCTGAGGTGAACACTTCTCACCAACAGCATTTCACTGTGAGAAGGGAGAAGGAAAATAATAATTATACACTTTGAGAAAAAGTAACACATGAATATCAATACAGTTGTGATAATTAAATCTCCATCCAAAGTCTGAGGACCACTTTAAGCCAGGAAACATGCAGTTATATAAAAAGGTTGACCTCAGCTTCAGTGTGTGATAAAGACACGTCATTAGATTTTATCTTTTGTGACAGTGTCCTTTCATTTGAAGTCATGAGTATAATAAGAACCAAATTTTTAGCTGATATTGTTACATGGAACACCCACATAATCATGAATCTGTTTGGTATTTGTGGCTTCTGTTAAAAAAAAAAAAAACTCAGACATTTGACCTGAATAAATAAAACCATTAGTTCCTCTTTCTTTTTGTAATGATGCTTCCATGTCCCTTTCTGAAGAGTGTCACGGGGTAAGATGTCATGTTACAGTGACATCTGAGGTCAGAAATGTGCCACATTCTCAGGAGAAAATAAAACTCCCACAGTTTATTTTGCCATAACATTTCACAGACATTTAGTTAGGTTTAGTTTAGCTGTATTTGAGAAGAACAGCACAAAAAAAACAAATAAAAAACAATGTTAAATGTCTGTTGCTTTGTTTATAAGTTCTTTAGCCAATAGCCAATTTGCAAATCTAACCTTAGGTTGGGATTTTTAAACTGAAATGAACAATAAAACTAGACATTCTATACAGATACAGGTTTTAAGTCAATACAGAGAAGAACAGGAAAAACAGGAACACATAAAGGGGAATAAAATATTTTCCAGCTGTGTAAGCTGGCGGATATCAGAGTTTACAGATTTGTGTTTGTTTCTGCCATATTTTCACCTGAGAGTTTTAAAATTCTAGCATTAGTTAGTAATTTTATTGCTTTTGGTAAACTGTTACATATCTGAGAACCTCAAAATAAAAAGAGAGCTTGTCCTTCTGTCTTGTAAAACCAGTTTACCCACTGTTTCTGCAACAAGATCACTGGGACATTTTAAAGTCAATGTCATCAAATATTTTTTTTTAAAAAAAG
>JAOXNZ010000188.1:7121713-7134646 GCA_028566095.1 Kryptolebias brasiliensis | reverse complement strand
AAGCCACCACCTCCCGCCGCGCAGGCTAAGCCCGGGACCTGACCCCCAACGGCCCGGCGCCCACACCAGCCCTGGGATTATTTTTTATTTTTTATTTTTTTTAAATGTGGCCCCTCCAGCACTGAAACTGTTCTGTGAAGAAAATCTGGTTTTGGTCAGTCACATTTTCATTTATGACAACCAGTGAAACACACTTACTGATATGTTTTCTTAATCCCTGGGAAGCCGAGAATTGGCTTTTTAGTGGCCAGTGCTGTAGCAGGGTTAACATGGTTAACTTTAAGCACGATTAGTTGTTTAGAGTTTGCTTTTTGATTTTTTTCCATTGTGTGAAATTTAATGTTTGATATTTTTGAATTTAGAATTTTCAATTTTAGTTTTTAAATTTATGTTCACTCACATTGGTTTATATTTATTGGAATGCACTGTTGTTGCTTGTTTAGACCCCAAATCTACACTGTTGGTATTGATTATGTTTTTATATTCTGTATAAATTCTGTCTTTATCTGACAAGGAGCTGATGTTGGAAACAAACCATTGGCTAAAGCTAGCATAATCCAACTGCCTTTTTGAGTGTGTGCAGTCTGAAATAAATAAAATGAAACCTAAACTTAAAAAAAAAATGAAGTCAAGTTTTTTGGAGTACTTATACTCAGTTTCTACTGGTAGTTTACTCCCCCCCTCCTTCACTCCCTGAAATGTACTTAATTATTGGTTACTAAAGCACACCACTACCTTTGAAAGTTGATGTGTGTTCATTAAAAAGTAACCTCATTGCATAACTGCCTAATTAAACGAAACCCTAACTACCTATATTTTATTACATTTACTTAGTGTAATTAACAGTGCTTAATTTTGCACTCATCAGATATTTACCTAAAAACCTACAATCTATTTCACAATATAGTACAAAGTCTTTTATAATCATCTTTTTAAATTTGTTGATACAAAGCAAAGTAACTCCATCAAAATGATCTCAAATCCCTTGCCTCTTGCTTAGTTTCTCCTTCATGCTCATATTGTTGGTCCCTGGTGATTTCCATCTCATTGTCTGGGCCTGCTGAGCAATGAGCCTCCTTATGCAGGAGTTGTTTGTTTTCTGAATGTTAACAATGACCTGCCACTCATCGCTGCTGATCAGAGTACTGAATGAGCTTTTCCTTCCTGTCTGTACCCGAGTTTGATTTCCAGCTCCCCAGGCAATTTCAGCTCATTTGGCTGCATGCAAGGGAAACAGCACTGCCCTACTTCTCAGGCTCTATAGCTCTGTTTAATAGGAGATACACTGTACTTACAATATGGGTCTCTTTAATCCAGTTTCTTCCACTCTATTCAGTATATCTGCATTGAAGTCTAGTTATATGTTCTGAATTTTCTATGCAGGTTAAAAATATAAAAAAGACAACACTTCTATAGCAAATGATTTCACCAAAGCACAGAAGAGGCACCCGGAACAGCAGTGTTTCTATCTTTGCAAAAGGTGTTATGAGTTTATGCTTCAACACCACGGAGTATTAAAATGCCACATTCAAAGATTAAGGAGTTGATATGCAGAGAAGAGAGCTCAGCAAAGGCGCAGCGGGCTTGACGTTTGTCAAAAAGCCGATGCTATAAACCACAAAAAGCGAAGGTGTTTCTGTTTAATCACAAAAGGTTTGTGTGCTGTCTTTGTCCCGGTAGCTGTGGTTTGTTCCTAGATGTCTTTTTCAACGCTTTTCTCCTCAGCCTCTCCCCAGTGTAAGTTTCTGCATTGTTCACCAAAGTGCTGCTTGTTCTTTTGATGCATGGGAAATCAATGATGCTGTACGGAATCCATATGAGTTTATCTCGGGGCCATGATACATATTAGCAGCCCCTCCTGTCCCCTGCACCTTTATTATAATGATCTGTCATTTTCACAAACTGCAGCCATTTGTAAAAAGGTGCATCAGATTAATCAATGTTGTTTACAAATTCAGCAGGTAGGCTTCAAAATACTTCCCGATAAATCATGCAGTCCATCTGCTCTCCAAGATCTGGAGATATGCATGCAGTCATGATGGCATCTCTGTCGAACAACAAGAAGCTGGCAGCCAGAGTCGGCTTTCTGTTTCCACTGAACGTGGCATTTAATTAATCTGGACACCTTCCAACAACCTGAGAGGACCACTCCAGTTCAACTCCTGGCCCGTGAGAGTTGGAACGAGTGTTGGCCAAACTGTCATTTTTCAACGTACTTCTCTGTGTGGACAGTCACACTCTTTGCCCTGTCAACCTGGCTCACTGCCAGGTTCTCACAGCTTGTGTTTAGTGGCAAACCCCAATGTCAGGGGAAAACAAAAAGATCTTTCCTGCTGAGGGGAAAGAACAGGGTTTTTTTTTCTCTATAGGAACCTGCTGCTGTGTGTTCAAAGAGAATAAAAGAAAGTGAGAATATCTGATCTTGACATCCCACCATTTGTGGTTTACTTTTTCATAAATATAAAAATGTATTTTCAATTAAAGGAAATGTGGCAAAGGTATCTTTTTTTCAAGAATCTCAGAAAATCCTTCTGTCTTGCACATTTTGTTGTAGGACTCTAGGGAGGAGCAGTAATGTTTTTGCCCTTGCCTGAGTCTGCATGTGTGTCAGTCTGTTAGTAAAATATCTCATGAACCAGTGAAGCGGTCTGAATGACACTCTCATCTCAACATCTACAATGGATTAACTTTTAGAATTAGTCCCGTTTAAGATAGTTGCCTTAGCTAAGTGACCATAGCAAACACAAAAATGATTGTGACTAAGTCAGTTTTACTGAACTTGAGCTCAAATTTGGTGTGATAGTAGCTACTGGAGCCACCTCTGTCTGTTAGCAAAATATGGTAGTAGATAGTTATACCCCTAATATACTTTAGGATCTAACACATTTTGCGAGATCTCACAATATCCCATGAGATCACAAATAAAGTCATTTTTATGGTTTGACCAATATGGCTGTAACTCAGTCCCCTCTCAGCGTTTGAGGATCTCAGTTTAAAACTCTGGCATGAAAGGCAGCGGGCGATATGCATTCCTTCAAGGAATGCTAGCCCTTTAATTTTGAAGATTAACTTTGATGAGGTCAAAAGATGGGGATGTCAGTGTATATCTCAGATATGAATTGTCGAAGCCTGAAGGGAAAACTCTATAACTAGAACGCCATTAAGTACCTCAGGTTCATGTTGCTTGGCAACAAAGAGTCTCAGAGAAGATTTGAATGCAGCTCAGACACGACTAAATGAAAAGCTGCTTGAGGTAAATATCTGCCTTAGCTGCGTCTTCTCTGTGATGTTTTCTAATTATAAGGCAGCTGGGCTGCTGAGTTTGGAATATGTAGGCTGTATCAAACCAGAAAACTTGGCTAATCACTCCACCTCACTTCAGCCGTTCACAACGAAGCAACTTTGCTTTATTTCACAGACAGTGGAGTCTGGGTAATTTGCTGTTTGTTCAGGAAGCTTAATTAGTATTGTTTAATTACACTAATCAGATGTAATGCTCCATTTCACTAGCAAATTTGGCACAAACATACTTTGCAGTTTATCTTAAATGAAACCCACTCTAAAACTCTTGTGAATGTGCCAGAGAATAAAATAGGGAGGCAACATATAGGCGCTGAGGTTTCTGTGTCAGCATATCCATCATCAAAGAGCGAAGACTGTATTTAGATCCAGTCCCACACAACATGCCAAACTGACTGCAAGGATGGATTTTTTTTGTCACTGAACAAACACACAAGAAGCCTCAATCAGCTTACAATAACAAGGAAAATCCATCTTTTGCTTACAAACAATGGGTAAATACACAAAGGATCATTTTAGGTGATGAAATACAGAGAAAACCATCTCCACATACAGACACACACTGAAGCTGCTCCACCCCCTCACTTATTCCCACATTCTCAACCAAAGTGACAAATCACCTACAGCTGCATGCAGAGCAAAGCGCCCTCCCCCAGCTGAGCTGCCCAGAGCTATATTACGCACACAGAATCGGCCTCAGAGATCAGCTCAGCTGAGCAGGATGCTGCATGTTTTACCTGCTGCTCAGTAGTCAGACCGGCCACTAAAATTCAAATATTCAATTTCTGTTCACACATGTAATTAACATGAACTTTATAACACACTGAACAAAAAGTTTGATCTCAACTCCAGTACTAAAGCCGTTTTAATTCAGACATTGTGATGGAAAAGAGTTTGCCCCAAATGATCACCTCTTTTTATTCATTATTCTTCACTCATCTGTTAAGGAAAAGGAGAGAGCTCATGTGAATAGCTTCTGCTCTGCCAGGACTTCATTTGACTCAACCAAATTAAAACCAATACAAAGAACGTAGTGTGCTGAGGAACCCTATCTAAAACTCTCTGAAATGGTGCCAGTGTAATTCATTATTTTTTGACATAATTATCTGTCTTTCTTCTCACTCTGTGAGTGAAGGCAGCTCGTAACGCTTGGTCAGCAGTAGAAGGGCCAGCCAGCAGCAGATAGTATCTTAATGCTCCTGGTCTCCATCTGCCACTCTTTTATTCTATCCTACCACCAATTTGTTCATAGGATCTTATCTACATTTCCATTAGCCCCCGGCTAAGGCTTTGCCATGATTGCTAATTGGATGCATGGGCCAGACTGGGTCTCTTGTCTATTTCTGTGACCCAGGTCTATCTGCTGTTTCCCATTAGTGCCTCACAAGATGAAATCCTCTACGGTTATGCATATAGAGAAAAGATCAGCCAGAAAGTGTGTGGTATTATATCCCTTGGCTTTCCATATATCTCCCAGAGGCTTTATTTGTGCCTTCATTGAAATATAGGAAATATGTCCCTCCACAGCTCAACACAACTTGACACAACCTGCCATTTCACTTACTGAACTTGTTATTGAACCAAATGAATTACAATTGCAGTCTGTGAGCCCAGGGCTTTGGATGTCAATGCCCATCTCAGTGTAAAATCCCATGAGTTTATGTTTGCAGTACAGAAAAAAAGAGCCAAAGTTAATTCTCTTAATCAGAACAGTTGAGCTCTGAGACGAGGAAAGCCGTGAAGGTGGAAAGGTATTTTTCACAGAGTGGTGGATCAAGATAATCTTTACTTATAATACATGTTATATGTATTGCTTTGTGCTGAATACATTTATCATTTAAAGTCATTTTCATTTATTTTTTTTAACTTGAAAAATTCCATCAGGTGCCATACAATGCAAAAATAGTTTTAGACCATTTCAATTAAGAATATAACATGTTTAATTAAAGGCAGAGCTTCCCTGGAAGGAATGCATATCACCTGGTGCCTTTCATGCCAGAGTTCTTAGACTAAGATCCTTTAAACACATACTGTATCTAGAGCAATCTATTAGTGTTCTGAGTATGTGTTGGGGATCAATCCCAGCTACTGCCACAGCTAATTTTAGGTCAGTATGTATTGAATTGCCTGAGTTATAGGTTTTTTATGTCTTTTGTAAGATCAGTTGACTGTAGCAACCGATTTGAATCAAGTTGACTTCAAAAGTTATTTAGTTGTACATGTACACCCAATGAGTACTGTCTGCAAGTTTCAGTAATTAGACATGCTGGTAAAAGACAAACACATAAACACATGAACACATGGACACACACATACGAGCAAAAACATTCTCACCTGCTTTTGCCTTTTGGTGGTGGATAATAAGTTCTCTTTTTCTTCAGTTTACAATAAAAATAAGTAAGTAAATAAATAAATAAACACTACTACTGATAGTCTTGCTTGAAGAGACATTTTTGCTTTAGTATAGAAATGTCTGTTAAATAAATGCAAAGCATGGATATGTGCATGGCTGCCCCTTCACCTTATTACTGGACTTAGATAATATCATAACAATGTTATTCCCCAGCTGCCCACTAGATGGCATAGTATCATGCATATCCATTATGCAGCAGTACCAAAGGAGGGGCTGTTCTCAATTCAGTGACCTGAGCCCAAATCCACACGAGACACCGCAATCCAATTTCACCCCTTTTGTGTACAGCTAACTTAGTTCCTCCAGTCTTATTTGTGGATGAAGAATCGTCCCTGTCACCTTCTGGACTTTATCACAACCAGAACTTACTCGAACAAAAGGATACATCTTTATGATCTTTATTGCATTTGACAACTGATGATTCTGTTTATTTTCATGTCAGTCGTATAGTGAAATCTTTTGCTTTTATGCTCCTATATGGTAACGATTTAGTGTGTGCAGCAAAAAGGGGAAGCGACTGTCAAAGCTGCTGCTCATCAGGCTGTGGGAAGCACACCACAGGGGTAACAGGTATGTCAGGCATTTCTCACAGAAAGTCCTTAAAACTCATCTCTCTGTAAGCAGGTGAATTTACACAACATCTCAAGCAAAACTGCTAAATTTCCTTTTACCTCAAATGTTCTGCTTCAACAAATGATGTTATCCACGCCAGGTGTTCACTGAAGTATAGACCTGCTCCTGATGTAGAAAATTGCAAAGAAAAAAGTATTTAAGTTGCAATACAGCAGGGCATCCAGTCAAGCTGGAAGAGCTCAACATATGTTTTGTGGTAATTTCTGTGCAGATGTGTCAAACAGTTTCTCATACACATAAAGCAGCTGTTTACAGCTGTCAGTATTTCAGTAGTTAAATCTACTTGGTGGACAACTGGATTGTGGCTTGACAATTCAAAATGGCTCACAGCTAAGTAACCTTATCAAACACAAAAATGGATACAACTCAGTCCATTTTACAGATAGCTAAAATTTGGTGTGGTAGTAGATGAGAGTCATTCCCAATGTAAACTCTGAGCACTAAAGGTAGTATTAAAGGTAGTTTTGGCAAAAAGAAATAAAGGCTATGAAAATCATAGCCTTTTTTTGTGTGAGTGGTTTACTCTAAGCCGTGCACATTATTTTGCTGCCCACATCATACCCACCTCGGCTTGTTTTGTTCCCACGTTGGCAGCTGCTCCCACTTTTATGATTTAATCTTTCGCAGTACACCTTTCAAATAAAGATATTCGGACCAGTTTAATATATATATTCATCATCAGCATAGTTTTTAGATTTGCAAATTTGCCTCAAATGTTTTTATTTTGTTAGAGGCAAGTTGGTTGCCATGGCTGTTAACTTTAGCCAACACAAAAATGGCTATAACTCAGCCAGTTTTACAGATATTAAGGTCAAATTTGGTGTGAAGTAGCTGAACCCCAATACTCTGATCAGCAATACACATGCAATATTTTTGCTTAAAACTTTGTCATTAACTGTTGTCATCACCACTGTTGTCTGTTAGCAAAATATTTTATAAACCACTGGATACAATTTAGTAAAACGCTCAGAAAGTCCTCACTGAATCAGACACTTTTGTCTATGACTCATTAACATTTGAGGTCATTTAGAAGATTGGAACACAACAGCTATTATTCTTTCATTTCTCATCATAAGATGATCTTAATCGAAAACCATGAAAGGCACTGGGCAATATGCATTCCTTCAAGTAATGCTGGGCCTTTATTTCTTTTAAAGCACAGCTTTGACTTCAGTTTATTGTGAACAGACTGACCCAATCCCAAACCCCTAATCTAAACCTAACTCCAATTCACGCTGCCTCCAAAACCCTTAATAAAACAACATAAATTGTGTTTTAGCTCACAAGCACTGGGTTTTGGTCAACATAAAAACTAGTCCTAAAAAGACAAATCACTATATAAAAAAAGAAAACACTCAACGAAGGAACAAAAAGGAGTAAAGAAATAAGACCAAACAAGCAGGTGTTCATTCTAATACTGATTGGGGTGGCCATAAATGTACTTGTCTTGCTGATAACATCCATCCCACCTTCCATTTCCCTCACATTCTGTCTCCTCATTTGATTATTTTCGTTGTCTTCAAATGTGCTTTGCAATATTTCTCCATAATGTAATATGCAGCATTTTCCGGGCTTGGTTTTAGAGTCTGGGGAGGCACAATCAAGTCTGCAGGTGTTTTCCTGCACAGGCTCAGCGAGACGATGCTCTGTCTCTCGTAATTAGGAGATAATGAACCCCACACACCCCTCCGCCCCCCCCGTCAGCTCTGCCAAATCATCTGCCTCTGTTGAACTGTCAGACCTACATGGATGACTCTGATAGATCTTTCACGCTGCTTCGCTTGGCTCTGACATCAAACTTGCCAAAATGTCCTGCTCTCAGCGTTTCCTTAAAGAAGAAATTACTTTTTCTCTCACCACTTAAACTTAACAGTTTGAGGAAAAATACAAGCTATAGTAGCCATTTTAAAAGAGTCAAATGTTATACTTCTGCCCATTACTTGCAACATTAAAATATCTGTTTCAGTTTTTTTCTGTTTTCAAGTGATTATCTTTACATAAAAAAAAGGATAATACCATCTTATCTGTAAGTTGTCATGTTACTCTTTTTTTCCAGATTTTATGCAGTTGCAACAAAGGACTGAAGTCAGTGATTAAAGTAAGAGCTTGTTGGACTGGCTCTCCCAGAGAAACGCAGCTGCATGAATCCTTCTGCCTGGCAAAGACAGTGAGGGACCAATTTGGACACAGTTTGCGCTTAACCTCGAAACCATTCAGCTTCAAGAAAAACTACCAGCAAATCTTCCACTCAGATAATAACAAACCATGATCACAAAAGCAATGAAATAATGTTCTCCTGTGTATACAGTAAGGTGAGGACTTTGGTATTCTCGCTGTATTCAGTAAAAAAGCCTTAGCTTTCTGCAAGAAGCCAAACATCCACCTGTCAGAAAAGTGAGGGACTCTGCTTAAAGGCAGTCTGGTTTTATTTATTTTTTTCCGTCTACATGCTACTTTGTACGCCCAAGGATGATTAAAACCTATTGTAAAAATCTGATTTATGAAGATTTTAGAAGAGTTTTTTTCCCTGCATGTCTGTCTGAAACACTCCACTGCATAGAGCAGGTGTTTATTGAGTTGTAAAACCAGATATATTTCAGCTTGTTTTAATTCTGTTTAATTGTTTTTTAATTCGTCAAGACAGTTGGAAGAAGGTGTTTGTCATGTGACTAACGATCTATATAAACAACATTTGACGCAGTCAGAAGGTAATAATTACAGATTGCATATCCCCTAGTGGAGCTGTGATTAGCCAAGAGAACAGTTTATAGTCCTGAATAAAAACCAGCAATTTAAATTTGTTGCTGAGTGAAAGAACTACTCTTCTTTTAGAGGTAAAATGACAGATTTAGAGTCATTATTGTGAACATCCAATTAATCTTGGAGAATATTCTGAAGCAGGTGCTTTATTTCCTGATGTCTCCAAGGTATGAGTGGAGGAAAACCTGTTAAAATGGAGCAAAATGGGAGCTAAGAAGATTTTACAGCTTTTACTCGAGTGCCACTTGAAAACCTTTGCAAATTGCTCTGAAGATGCAGAATAACCACACTTAAACACAGAGATCAGATTGCATGGTTTGGCTTTTTGATAGATCTGAAGTAGTTTGGAATTCTTTTATCAGACATTTACACAGTGACAGAAAGCATGACTTTAAAGAAGGGCTTGCACCAGGATGGCATGCATAACCAGTTGGTAAAGCTGCACAGCCATTTTATTCATAATGTGGTACTTTTACAGAGAGAAAAGATGACACAGATTGTCTGTTTTTTATTTAGATACTTCAGATCAGCTTTTTGAGTATATATTCAACTTTAAAAGTTTGTCTCTTCTGCTTCCCTTTTTTTCTTTTTACTGCAGCACTCTCTCTATTGTTCACTGAAAACTGTGATAATTAAAACCAAATGGGAAAACAAGTATACTGTCTGAGCTTAGCCAAACAATTGTAAAAGGCTGGAATAATTTAATTAGAAAAATGGAAGACAAAAAACAATAAAAAATAATGAAGCATTGCCCTGATTAAAATTTACATTCCTTCCACTGTAAATGAACTGAAATGACATTTGCCTCAGGGTTCTTCAAAATCATCTCAAAGTGCCACCAGAGAATTAACAACAAATAATTTAAGCAAACTTTGGGGATGAAGAATTGTTTCTGTCACCATCAGGACTTCACCATAACCAAAAATAATCTTAAAAAAGTATAAAACTTCATGATCGTTATTGCATTTGACAGGTGATGATTCTGTTTATTTACATGTTGGGCAACCAACCTTGGACAAATGGGACTCATTTAAATTAATTTAAACTAATTCAAAAGTCAACTTATTGAAAGAGTTTCAGTAAGTAAGTAAACTATCTTGGTTTTGTTCTGGATTTTCATTTAAAGTGAGAACACAAACTCATGTTAAGATGGTAAGCAGTGTTGCAAAAGCAAACTTGCATACATTTAGATTAATTAGAGTGTTTACCATTTCATGCTGCAAGCAGCTTTCTGCACTCAATAATTTTCTCCCATTTTAGTTTCTGTGTGACCTCTTGGTCTCAGGCAGAATCCACAACCATCCAGCCTCTAAGGATGATACATAACCCAGCAAGTAAGAGTTTGGACAGAAAGCCCATCAGATCACATTACTGTCGTCTTCTCAACAGAACTTCATATGATGAATTTAGAAATTAGTTTTTAATTTTCTAATTTTCCACTTATTTTTAAATATTTAAATGATCAGGCTCCTCAGGTGCTCAGTGACCTGGTTCTTCTCAGATCCACAGGCTCAGAAACCTGTGGAGACTGTAAGGTGCCTTTTCCTAAAACTTCTTTGGAACAAACAGGTTTTTCAGTATGAAGGATTAACATGTGGAAATCCTTTCCTGCAGATTTGAAATTGATTTCTAACTGGGATCATTTTAGATCAAGACTCAAGCAGTTTCTGAAGGAGAACCAGTTTTGTAGTCATGAATACCTGCCAGCCTTTTTATGTTACTGTGATTTGTTTTAATCTTGTTTTATGCATAGTCCTAATTGTAATGTTTTTTTTCATCTGTATTTTAAACTGTTTATATTTTTATTCTGCTAAATCCCATCTGGGGATGTGCATTACAGCGTACAGTATTTGTTAATACTTAACACTTATATAAATAAACAATAAATGAAATAAAGTCAAGTCAAAGTTTATTTATTATTTATGTAGCACATTCAAAAACAACTTTCACTGACAAAAGCAATGTAAAAATTGTAAGGTACAACCAATTAAACATCAAATAAAACCAAATTATTTGAATGTAAATAAATAATGTAAGATAGGGAAAAAAAAAATGTTAAAATGTTTCTGAAAGTAAAAACATGAATGAATGAGGCTAAAAATGGGAAAGTGTCACTGTTGGTTATCAGCTACTGATACTAGTCTGAACTGATAATTTTAGGTTTTATTTTTCATGTTCCCAGCCATTGTTTTCCCTCAGCTGCTCTGTCTTGTTTTGTCACACACACACACACACACACTTGTCAGCCATATTGAACTCACCTGTTTCTATGCAACAATCACCCCTCCCAGCAGATATAAGCTTCTTGTTTCAATTAGCCTTTCTCAGATCCTCGTACGTTACTCCTGGTCCTTAATTTCCAGTTTTTCTCAGTTTTCCATTTTTCTTTGTTCATCTACCAGCTTGACTTTTTTTGGTTTGTTTAAAAAAAAAAAACAGTTTTTGGAATATACTGTACATTCCTACCTGCTGCCTGCACTCTTGGGACCTCATCAATGACACCACCATTACAGAAACCCAATAAATCAAGTTCAAGGAGCAACAGACTAACAATGCATTCCTTTTACCTTCAATACTGAAATTTTCTTTGGTCTTCCACACAAAATTCAACCCTGCCTCCTCAAGACAGTGGGAACTAAGTGACTTATTTTTATCCTAATTGTTTGGGTATTTTAGAAAACAATTGTGTGTGCATTCAGGGAATCCACCTTTTAAAGGTTGTGGTAAAGGGCAGCAGCCACATGGGTGGGCAGGGCTCTGGCTGATATTGGCAGCATCTCTAAGTGATGTCTCCAGATCCTCATACATTATTCAAATATCGATGGGGGGAGGGGTGGGGCGACACCCTCCAACTAGACTTCCCTGGGAGATTTCACACTGATCTGTGTCCATGTCGGCTTCGTTTAAGTTAAGGAGAATACCTGCAGGCAAAATGCTCTGTATTTATGTTTTACATATTTATTGGACATAAGTGTTTTGACTAAACCAGTAATCTGAATCTGGCCTAGGGAACAAAGCTGTATAATTAGCTAAAACAAAGCCTACTGTTAAGCCAAACTGACAAAAAGTATCAGACAGTGTTTATAGATTCCCCTTGGTAGTCTATAGTTGTAATGCCATTATAAAAACAGCTCTTCATAGGTCACCTCTGTGTTAATTAATATAGATAAACAAATGAATAATCAACCCTTATCTTAGAGACCTGCTAATTATGTGTAATAGTTCAGAATTGCATTAATTTAACACACTAATTAAAGGCTTAGGATTTATGGCTTTACCTCTGGGGAGATTCTGTTAAAGAGATGCAAGCTGACAAGTTTTTTACAGGTACCTACATGCGTTGGACATTCTTGTTTGATCAATATTAGTCTTTCATCAACTGATGATCTTTTAGTTGCTACACAATTGATCATTCAACACAACAAGGGTGATATATACGTCTGACCTTCTCCTCCTAATGAAATGGCATTTGCACTGCCAACCCGAGAAGAAAACATTGTTGCTCACAGAATCAAGCTTACTTACTTGTCTAATTATTTTTTTCTCTCTTCCAACTTCCGCATTCAAAGTTTGTGGATATAAAGGTATACTTCCACTTTGAGTAAAACATGCTGTCACTGCGTGGCAGATTTGTTTCTATAAATTTTAGGTTTATTTTAAGAACACAATTTTCTATAGCAACACATAATACAGCTTGGCACATACCTGCTACTTACAGGGTATATACTTGGTTCTTACAGGGTACATACATACCAGATACAAACCTGGTACTTACCTGATATGTGCCAGGTACATAACTGTAAATACTGGATAAGAGGTCACTTTAT
>JAOXNZ010000188.1:7091894-7109274 GCA_028566095.1 Kryptolebias brasiliensis | reverse complement strand
CTTTCTTTCTTTCTTTCTTTCTTTCTTTCTTTCTTTCTTTCTTTCTTTCTTTCTTTCTTTCTTTCTTTCTTTTTTCTCTTTGGCTGATGTTGTGTCATGTTTACATGGAGCCTGGCTTAAGTTTAATTAGCCCTGTAAATGTCAAGGGGTAGGTGACATGTTCTATTTCAGAGGTAGACAAGTTATCTTTTTTACTATAGCTGGCAAGAAAATTAACGATCTATTCCATTACTCAAAGAGACTGATAGCATTAAGCACCAATTGTACTTACTATGATAAGTGAATTTAACCAAAGTCATTTGAAGATATGGATCCAGGAGCATGCCTCTGGCCGACACTGACATTTGAGGTTAAATGCTTCAAAGCCCAAACAGACAAGGGACCTGATGGAAAGCCTGATTGGTAGTTGGAACGAAGAGCTTTAAATATTATGCAAAATCAGATAGCAAACTGCAGGCAGCCAGCCATAGTGCTCTGTGTTTCCATGGATAGAAAAGAGCATCCTGAGGCTGAGATGCAATGAGTCAGCTATCAGCTGCACCCACCAGCACTGGGTGATTTGAATTTACTGTCAGGATTAATGCCATCACCAGATTTCGATTTGGTATGTGGCTGTTCAGTTTGTGACAGAGTATGTTTTATGGTCTGTGTAGCAACGGGAGCGCTCTACATGCACAAGTTTGTGAGGGAGAGCCCCAAGAAAGGAATGACTTACAGTCACACAGCCTAGTCACTTGTAAAGCTCAAAGTGACGTTCTTAATGATAACAAATGAGATGGGATGACACTGGAGGAAAGCTCAAATTTATTTTATTTTTTTTTACATTCACTGCCTCAGAACAAATTATATTATTCTCCCCACTTCATAAATTTGCAAACTTACTCTTAAGAATTGAAATGTTTTGCCTTCCTTGCACCTAAAGAGTGGAAAGGCTCTTTAGCTGTCAGATTAATTAAAATGATTTGCTTCCTAAAAACTCTGTTCTAGGTCATGGGCTGTTACGTACAGTAATTCTTATCAAAGGAAAGGATTTTTTTTTTCTTTTTCTAATGCATAGTAATAGTTGATAGATCGTAGAAATGGCAAAATAGTAACAATTATCCTGGTTGTATTTCCCTTTTACTGATGGGATATGACAGCATAAGGGATGTCAGGGCAGAATGACAAGAACTCAAAGGGATTATCAGTAGCTCAGCCAATTACCCTTCAGTGGGTCAGAGAGAAAAATAGGGGTCAGACAATAGAGGTCTTTTAGAAATCCAATTACAAAGCACAAGAATCTGACACAGACAAGTTTGTGTCCCAACACTGAGAAATTCCTGATGCATGTTTGATTAAAAAATGCATGCATAAAAAAACCTAATGAGTAAAAACATTATATTGTTAAATGCAAAATATTACATTTTATGACAATCATAACCTTTGTTTTCTCACAGGATCAATTTAGCAGGTACAAGGACTACTCAGCTAGAAAAAATAAATTAGTATATCAAGAGAGGAAAGAAGAAAAAAGTAGAACTAAATAGGATTGTGGTTCCACCCGAGTGAACTCAGCTACATGGTGAAGCGCCTGGTTAGCACCCTCCCCTCACAGCAAAACTGTCCTGGGTCTGAATCTCTGCTGGGGGTCTGACAAGATCCTCCCACCTGAGACATCTGTGTCAAAATCAGAAGCAAAGAAATCAGGCAGCACAGAAGCAAAAAAATGTCAGTATCAAAATAAAAGCCTCAGCAGCAGACTTAAAAACCAGTCAAAAAATAAAATTTACACAACTATGCAAATGTGTTGTTTGCAAATCAAGTGTTTTACTTCTGAAATGTTTGCTGACTTCATGTTGTGCTTCTGAAATTATTTATTTGTTTTATTGTGGTTTATTTTCTGACAGGCTTTTATTTATTTGTTTGATTTTAATTGCACGTTCTGATTCCATAGAGATCTTTCTGTGTGGTTTGCAGGTTCCCTCCATGCATCCATAGGTTTTCTACAAGTAATCTGGTTTCCTCCCATAGTCTAAAAACATGCATATTAGATTAATCCGAGGCTTGAATTTGCTCTTAGGTGTAAAGGGTCTGTGCATGGTGATGTGCTTTTGTGTTAGTCCTGTGATGAACTGGAGACCTGTTCAGGGTGTACCCTGACTCTCACCTACTGACTTTTGGAGATAGGCTCCAACTCCAGAAAAAAGATAGATGGGTGGATGAGGAGATTCACAAACATCAACCTTGGTGATGTCCAGGACACTTAAAGAAGGAAGGCTAGGTATTAAAGTTTTGTCACAGAACATTTAATAACTTATAGACATAAGCCTTTTATTGACCTGGCAGTCTGTTAGAAATTTTATTTATCAGAATTTATACTTGATCTCAGTACTAAATGGCATAAACTGCATGGTTTAGCATGTAGCACAGCTTATAGATGCAGGTAAAAACAGGAACACTGTTATTCAATATGGTTAACACACAATTAGATATGTATTATGGTCTTATTTTATTTATTTAGCAATATTGTTTTATTATCATAGGACAGTCATAAAAAGCTTAACATAAAAAAGGAGAATCAAATGGCAAAACATTTGAAAAATCTAGTTTAAAAAGTTTTAAAGTTTTTTAAAATACAACAAAATCTAAAATCGGTCATTTGTAAATTTATCCAACCATTTACTGATTAGACACAAATGCAAAACAAATATTTTCTTTCTTTATATGACTTTTTTAATTATCAGTTTCATGTTATTTAGAAAACAGATACAAATCTTATTTTATTTTGTGTGTCTGCAACATCCTGCAAAACAGCTGAGAGGCCAAGAACAACTGAGAAGTTTATAGAAACTAACAAGTAACACTCTATTTATTTCTCACCTACATTTCTCACTTTTAAGACTGGGTTTAAAAGGAGCATTCACTAAAATTGTCATCTTTTTCAAACAAAAATTATTTGTGGCTCATTCTGTATTGACAAGCTAATAACGGCTGGTCCAGGAGGAGACATTTCCAAAGCTGATTGCTGTTGTCGGTCAACAAAATTTCATAGCCTTTCAAGCAAATGGTATTTTATAAACCTTTCTCTTAGTTTTGTATTACACAGGTATTCTGGCAGAAAAAATGTTGATATTTTTGCAGGAAGTGCCCCAGGCTGCACCAGAGGTGCTACAACTAGCTGCTGCTGCTACTATTTGCATTTGCAAACAATCAAAGCATTCCCTGTAAATAACTATGTAATGCAAAACTGACACCAATGTAAAAGTTTATAAAAATAATACTAGCTTGAACCACTAAACACTGGAGGTGTTTTGAGTTAGCAGCAGTCCACTTTGTGTTGGCCAGGCTCATTGGCTTGTCAATCCTGTTAAATCTAAATCTGAACTTTGTCTCCTCAAACTGAGGCAGGTAAAAAGCTATCTTCAACACGTAAGAAATTAATTCTTCATAGCCTTTTCCCAGAACCGCACTTCAAATGACCCAAACTATTCCTTTAAGCTTTGAGTCTTTATTGGTTAGTCAACTGCAAACCCCCTTTAGCCGACCAGGAACAAATGAAAAATCTTTACTTAAAGAAATAAATGACAACGTTCTACAGGTCTAATCATAAAATAGAAATCTTAGAAAAAAATTGTATCTTCTTGACATTTTTTCAAAAATAATGGCTGGGTAGTTAACTCTACCTTAGTTTGACAAATCTTTGACAATCTCAAATCTTACAATCTGACGTAGAAGGAATACAGTTTAAGTTATCTTCATCATACCACCAGTAAAAACACTTGTACAATTTTGGAAGTATGAATTTTTTTAGTTTACCAAAAGTCAGTCTATTTTTAACTTCCATTCTGGTTAGCTGACATAAATCATTGCTGGTTCTCAAATTTGGGAGCATGCTCTTTGGCACTGATCTTCATACTTCACTACTTCAATAAAACTTAAATAAACCTTTTGATTAACATTAAATGTCAGTTTCCAATTTAGCTGCCTTACCCTACAAAAATAAATAAATGAAAATCTCCTTTTGACTTTTTAATGTGAAATGTCATACCTAGAATCAGAGTAGTTTCAGTCTTTCTGACTAAGTGACAAATAAACTAATTAAAAAACTAACTTACTGGATCAAGGGACCCATTGAGAATCTCATCTTTCTACCTATAAGCAGAGTTTTTTTTTCATCAAAATTGTTAGTTAAAAAAACAAATTCTAACCTAAGGACCATATACCTAAAAACATTTTCTTTGTCTACATAGAAAACATTATATTCTAAAGTATACTTTTCAGTAATAACTGATGTGTGTGTAGGCGATATTACTCATAATTGCTCATTCCATTCAGTAATGCCACTTGAAATAATAAATTGATTTACGTCAAACAATGTGGTCACTTTGCCACCCACACATTTAAGAAGGTGGAAAAAACCATTGGTGGTTAGTAAACTAATTACATCTAATGTAGTTTGTTTACCACAATAATTTGTATAAAAAAGAATAAATAAATGCAGCATTTATCTTGATCAGTGTCTTTTAACTGGAATTTATAGTATTAATTTGGAGAAATTCTCTCCATAATGTCTAGAAATAGTGATAAGAAGTCATTATGTATAGTTGGAAATGCCAAATGTCATCTTATAGTTTTGGGAATCTTTTAAAAAAGGTTGAAAATATCTTTTAAAACAAGACAAGACTGAAAGGGAAAGCAATTTTGAGCTGAAGACAAATCCACTTCCTGCGACAATGGTGAAAAATGACAATGCACCTATAGAGGACCCCTCAGAGAATGAAGAGATGTGAAAGTGTTTAGTGAGAGAATTGAAGGAGGATTGAGACGACAAAAAGAGGGAAAAAAAAGACTTCTGTGCAAAAGAAAAAAATATCAATGCATGTGAGTTAAGTAAATGGATCTGAATACATGTGCAGTGGAAAGGAGTGGGTGTGTTCTCTTGGAGACAGTGGGGATGGCTCATTAGGAAATCATACCTCTTAGCCAATGGTTTTTAAGAGAGAGGCAGATGTCATTTGACTGAGATGTACCACCTCCCAGAGCCAGCACATCCCCTTCAGTGTATCGGTGCGCTGTGTGAGAGCACAGCTATCACTGCTCTCTCCTCTCTGTCTGCGGTTCTCTCTCGGTGTCCACAGGCACTCTCTCGCCTTCTTCCCTCGCCTCCTCTCTTTGCTGTCTCCCCACCTCCTCCTCTTTCTCTGTGATTCTGCCCCACAGGGAGAGATAGGATCTGTTACACACAGCACCAGGTTCACCCGGGAGCCCAGGTAAGTCCCTTTCTGTTATTTGTTCACTTCAAACTGAGGGTCTAATACAGTGAAAACAAAAAACCCTGATTGCTTGCTTTTCAGGGTGTACAAATTGATTTCTCTACATTTGTAGTTTTTCCTCGCTCTGTTTGCCGTGATGAATTTGAAATGGAGCTTTGACTGTTTCAAAAACTGAACAGTGGGTGCCAACTTATTGTGAGGCACCCCTAATTTAATTTCATCAGTAGTGTATTTGTAAGTTGTGACACTAACAGCTTTATAAATTTGACTTTCTGACTGTGAGTGAGGCATCCGTGCAAAGATTTGCAGGTTATACTTTGAGCTATAAAAACAGAGATGAGGGCAAAAACAAAGAAAAATAGGGAGAAGGTATTTCTTTCATCGTTCAAAGCCGGTGGTAGAAAGTGATTGAAGAGTTGCAGAAGCATGAGCTCAAGTGTTCTCACATAAGCAGGTGACAAGCGGACTCTGTATTGATCTGAAGCTGGCATCTTCCCAGAACTAAGCTGAAGCTGAATCCACAGAGGCTTATCTAAGAGATTTTGTTTTAGTTACTATTATCAGTCTTTGACTGAAGCACGGGTTGTTCTCATCTTCAGACTCTCTGTGAGTCGAGGAAACTCATATGATTGAATAGATGTTTAAATATACTGACAAGTTGCAAATCTGTCTGCACAGACAACAGTAAAAACATTTGTTAGATCTAATCTACTTCTTGATGAAGAAAGAAAATGTTAGGTCATTGCAAAGGTTATGTGATAATTGCCAGTTAAAGATATTTAGCATTTATTAATGTTTCCTTTTCAAAACTCCAAGCTTTTTAAACATTGAATAATAAATAAACTTGTTAGGATTTCTTTGTTCTGCTTTTATTGAGAAAATGTGCAATTGACTTAGGGATTTCCCATGAGCAATGCTTGCCTTTTGAAGTTTAAATAAACAAAAAGGACAATGTAGTGTTCCATCTGAAATTCAGCAGCAAACACGTTACTGTCACTTAGATCATGTCTCTTGGTGGTTTTGACAACTTTAGTGAGGCCTTGTGAGATAGCTTTTACTTCCATGATTGATGTTTAATTATTGCAGAGTTGAAAGGTGGTCTGTGCTGATAAGTAATCTTTGAAGTTCATCTTTAGCTAACATTTTCTCAAGGACCAATGCCCCATCGGCCACGTCTGTGGTATAAGAATAATCATCACACTGATGAATTTAAATGAAATCTGAAAATAGCTCTGAGCAAAGTTGCGTTAGGTCTCATAAGTAATACAGCGGTGTGCTTATATTTCATTCATGACATAGTTTGCAGCACTCTCTTGGGCTGTGAAGAGAAACGAGAGAAATAGCTTTGTGATGTGAAAAGACACTAGTTGTTGAGGTGAGAGAACATCCAGACACACTGCAGTGGAAACATTCACAGCAGGGGCTGAAAATGCACTTTAATGGTGAGGACACACAGAGAAAACTTTCTCATTTCACCAGATAAGCAGCAGTCCACAGCTGTAGAGCCACTGTGTTGCAGTTTTGAGGGATTTATACCATTTGGTGGGCACTGCAAACCATTAAACACTGAAAAAAAGCCATGATGTAGGATTTCCAGCAGTTATTAATGACACATTTTTTTACTTTGAGTGGCAGAAAACATCAGCTTAGAGAAGTATTGCTTTAGTCATGCCGTGCAGTGTACATATTGCAGGGAATGTAGTGTACAATTTCTTGATATAAAACAAAGCATGATCTTATCCGGAGCTAAAAGAAGCTGCCTCAGCTACTTACCTGACAGAGTCTCTGTCATTAACCCAGCACTCAGCCAGAGACCTGCAAAAATATCCACAATTTGAGGAAATTAGAGTTGGAGAAATGGGAGACCCGGTGCCTTTTCTGTCCACTGAGGGTTCTGTGCTGACAGCTACACTCCGTCTTTCTTTTTTCCGCTTGGTTGTGAGCTGCCCCAGGTGTGACAGGCAGCCGGAGTAATGGGGGACGTTTGACAGATGCATATTTCCAGCCTTGAAAGGTTCGTATAAAGAAGATAGACGGCACGGATTCAGACTGAGCGTGGGACAAACTGTTGGGCTGTAAATCACCTCAATGAGTGTGCCACCTTCCCCTTCGATTGATCTGTCACGTGACTTCTGCGACCCTTCCAACGTGCTAATTGCATCCCAACCTGATTATTGATTGAAATATAAGGGAGGGGGTATATTGGATAGAAGGCAGCAGGATCCGTGTCACACTCAGTGAGGCAGGTGGTCGAGTTACTGGCAGCGTGACCCTGCTAGTATGAGTAATCAGTGATTTGATTTCAGAAAATGAATATTTTGAATCAGAAGCATGGCTTGTGTGTAGAGTGTGTGTATTGAACTAATATTGGAGGCTTTTTGTAGTAATTAATCTTTTATAAGGTTATCAGGGCACATAACCCAGAGCCAAAGCATAGGGATTACATTACAGTTTGTACAGTAGAGTGCAGTGTTTCTTGGCAAATAGACTTCATCTGACAGTCAGTCTGTTCATAAAAAAACCAATGGAAGGATAAGTTCTTCAGTTTATAGTAGTCCATTCTATACACCTATTGCATTTAAAATATTAGTATAATTTTACTCCAGTCTATATCCTCCTAATGCTCTGAGGTTGATACTACTTTTATGGCATGATGAAAGGGTGGCAAAGTAAGTTTTTTTTTTTTTTAGCTGGTGTTAAGTTTTCCATGTCATTTTCTTGTGTTGAGGTGTTATTATTTGAACAAAAGTGGAATCACAGAGGATCATCTTCTGGGGCTGTGAACTTCATGGCTCTTCATTCAATGGTTGTTGAGATATTTTAGAGCAAAAAATGTATTTAACAGGTTAAAAGTAAGACTGTTTGCGTTGAGATAAAAGGGATGTTTAAAACTAAGTTTGCAGTCAGCAAAAGCATGCAGACTTGCAGGTCTAATATAAAATTTTACACATATAAGAATTGTTTTAAATACCCTATCACATAAAGCATAGAAAATCTGTGTGAAGCATAAAGAATGTGTTAGACTTATCTTCATCTTGCCACTGAAACATGTTTTTTTTTCTTCTCTAATCATTTACACATCACCCACTCGATCTGCCACACATGTAAGAGGCTGCAGCTGCAGGTTCATCCCAAAACTGGCTTTTCCTGGAGCATTCAAAAATCTGTTTAAATATAAATGAAACATAACCAAACAGCACACTATGAAAGTTGACATTACACAGAATCTAATCAGCTCTATAGTCTAATAACAATTGTTCTAATTTAAGCCATGTCAGGTTTGTGCAAATGCTCATGAAGCCTAAAAGGCAACAAGAATTAGATATATATTTTTTAGATAAAATCTATTATTCATTGCCAATAACATGCGTTATAAATTATTTTTACGCCTTTACAAAAGTAGTGACATAAAAAATTAAAGAGAAAGAAACTTCTTTAATCTCATTCCCTTTCTTTTATTGCAACTCTTATGTCAATAATTTATTCCGGAAAAGTTTATCATTTCAACAAGCCTAATTGCTAGTTGCTTATGTCAGTAACTTTATTTACAAAAAAAAGAACAAAATACTCTCATTAACAAAATTACTGAAACCTCAAATGTTGGATATAAATAATTAAAAAAGAAAAAAAACCCTTCCTAATTTTTCTTATATTCAACAGCAGTCTACTATAAGAGTTTATAAAACTGCTATTTATTTAGCCAACACAGATTTTATCCTGTGTTTGGCAATCAGTAATATTGAGTTTTATGCATATAGTATTATTGCATCAGTCATGGCATTTTATCTGATTACAGCTTTCCTGACTAAATCTTTTGCAATGCAAATGTGTATAAATTTTGCAAATCTTTATGGTACAAACCATTTACAAGTAAAAATTATGGCTGTGAAACAACTTATTTGTTTTTAGAGAAAATTTTTTAAGAGTGATTTTTGATGATGGAAAAAACAAACAAAAAAAAAAACCACACACGAGGGCCAAATGTTAAGTGTCTACATGTTTAGCACTAAGAACCATCTATATACAGTGGTGTGAAAAATTGTTTTCCCCTTCCTGATTTTTTATTTTTTTGTATGTTTGTCACACTTGAAGAAATTTAAATGTTAAACAAACCTAACACAAGTAAACACAAAATGCATCTTTTAAATGAAGGGCTTTATTATTAGGGGAAAATCCAAACCTACATGGGCCTGTGTAAAAAAAAGTGATTGCCCCCCTGTTAAAACTTAAATTAACTGTGGTTTATCACACCTTTGGAAAGCTGAGTTTATTTTCTCTAGCCACACCCAGGCCTGATTACTGCCACACCTGTTCTCAATCAAGAAATCCCTTCAATAGGACCTGCCTGACAAAGTGAGGTAGACTAAAAGACCCTCAAAAGCTAGACATGCTGCGATCCAAAGAAATTCAGAAACAAATGAGAAACAAAGTAATTGAGATCTTTTAGTCGGGAAAAGGTTATAAAGCCATTTCTAAAGCTTTGAGACTCCAGTAAACCAACGTGAGAGCCATTATCCACAAATGGCAAAAACATGGAACAGTGGTGAACCTTCCCAGGAGTGGCCAGCTGATCCAAATTACCCCAAAAGTGCAGCGATGACTCATCCAAGAGGTCACAAAAGACCCCACAACAACATCCAATGAACTGTAGGCCTCACTTGCTTCAGTTAAGGTCCATGTTCATGACTTCACCATAAGAAAGAGACTTGGCAAAAAAAGCCTGCATGGTAGAGTTCCAAAATGAAAACCACTGCTGAGCAAAAAGAACATACAGGCTCATCTCAGTTTTGCCAGAAAACATCTTAATGATCCCTAAGACTTTTGAAAAAAATACTCTGTGGAGTGACGAGACAAAAGTTTAACTTTTTGGAAGTTGTATCTCCCATTACATCTGGCGTAACAGTAACACAGCATTTCAGAAAAGGAACATCATACCAACAGTGACATATGGTGGTGGTAGTGTGATGTTCTGGGGCTGTTTTGCTGTTTCAGGACCTGGATGACTTGCAGTGGTAAATGGAACACTAAATTTAGTTGTCTATCAAAAAATTCCTGAAGGAGAATATCATGCCATCTGTTTGTGACCTTAAACTGAAGCACATTTGGAGTAGGACAATGGTCTAAAACACACCAGCAAGTCCACCTCTGAATGGCTTAAAAAACCCAAACTGAAGACATTGGAGTGGCCTAGTCAAAGTCCTGACCTGAATCCGACTGAGATGCTGTGGCATGACCTTAAAAAGGCGGTTCATGTTCGGAAACCTTCCAATGTGGCTCAATTCCAACAATTCTGCAAAAATGAGTGGGCCAAAATTCTTCCACGGGGTTGTAAAAGACTTATTGGCAGTTATTGCAAACGTTTGATTGCAGTTCTTGCTGCTAAGGGTGGCCCAACCAGTTATCAGGTTTAGGGGGCAATCACCTTTTCACACCACTGTAATTGTATGTCCTTATCCTGATAAAATGCAATGAAAGGGCAGAGCAAGTAGGACGCTATTTGTAAGTGGCATTTCTTTGTTAATCGGATGAGATTAATCTGATAACCATTTAAAAGTGTTGTTTGTTGTGATTATGTAGTATGTGAAATGATGGAGAACTCACAATAAAAACTTTGGACACATACAAATGTCAAATAACTTCTCTTATCATATGTCTGTCATTCAGATTTTATAACAAATAAAATATACGAAATGCCTTAAACTAAAACGATGATGAGTTGTGCAACATAATAAAGTACAGGAAAACCTACAAATGGTTTTGATCAATATTTTCTCATTCTGCTTAAAGGTACTCACTGCAATCGGTCAAAAAACAACAACTCATAAAGTAAAAAACAAAATCATCACTTTTTTTTTTCCTCATATCAATGAATAATGTGTCCTTAAATGAAAAAGTTTGTGAATGGCTGCCAACTACCACAAGCTTTTGTGTACATACAGAAACAGCCAAATTGACTGAAAATAGGTCAACAACAGCGACGTCTATGGAAAAGTTGTTTGGAATTAAAAAGTCTGGTAACACAATACCATGTAGACATAGTGCAACACATGAAACTGTAGTACTGACTTCTCCTACACCAACAGTCTGTTGGGTTTCCTTGTTATCATCTAATAGCTAATCACTTTTTGTAAAAACGCATGTGCTAATTGAGAAAATACAATGTAAGTTTAACATCAAACAGGTGTTATAAAAAGACATTCAGAAAGAGAAATTATTTTCTTGAAAGGCTGCCATCAATAGAGCCAAATTTGTGCTTTAAAATATGCACTCTGTAGGAAGCAGAGTGAGATATGATGTGTTTTCTGTTTCACAGGATAACTGCCGCTTCCAATTCTGAGCATGGCCTTAATCCCATTTACTCAGCTCAAATGCAGGTCCAGTGAAAATTATGCCACTTTACTTTGAATTGCATCAGCTTTTTGTGAATCAACATTTTGAATTCCCAAACAGTTAAAAGCATTTCAAGATACCGAGACCACCAGCACCAACAACAATCTCATAAAATAGCTGTCACAATCTAATATTTTTTCATTACACAAATACTGTGACCATTGTGACATTGATAGTATTTATCTTTCTCCAACATTTATAATAAATTAAAAACATAAAAAATAAACTAATTTTTTTTATGTGCATTTAGTTTGTTTTATTTACACTCTTTGTATAATTCTCATGGGTTACAAGCTGAACTGATTCCCAACTATCTTTGTTCCAGAAGCACCAATTGTTTTAGTTGAAATGTGTCCAACAAACAGTATGCTTCCAAGCCTTGTTTCCATCTACATGCTTTAAAGTACATACACTGGTTCCCTTATATTAATGTATTGACATTTCCTCATTTTCTAATAACTTTAACTTAAAGTGCAGGTCAAAAATATCTGTAGAAAGAATGAAAAGTTACACCTAAAACCAACCCGAAGCTGTTTTCCTGATGTGTCAGCTCCACAGAGGGAACATCCTCTCATCACATGGGAATCCTCCTGTGCAAACATACTGCACGGAAAGAGCATGAATAATAATCAGAGCTTTAATAGGCAGCACATTCTTTCAGGGTAACATGCTTTAGGATTAGTGAAATGTGAAGCATAATAGTAGTGAAATAAATCTGTTAATTTTATGAGCTTCAGCTCTTTTGATTTTCACATCTATTTGCCCTTGTGGTATTAAAATTCCAGTGAACATTTAGTCTCACCACACAAATTTTAATGACTGTGGAGCTTAACTCACTAATAATAGTCATCCCTGGAAACATGGTTTTGTTTCAGGCTGAGTTCTACTTTCCTTTAAGAAAGCATCAGATGGGGCTCACCAAGTGATTAACCACGATCGCAGTGAACAGAGATTCCTTGATCTAATTACCTCAGCTGACATAGGGCAGTAAAGCATCAAACCGACAACTGATGAAGGTCAAATTACATAAGATTGAGCTTTAGTTACCTTTTTTAATTAAGAATGATTTTGTTGTGGGATTGTTTGAAGTTATGTTAGTCAAGCAGCACATTTTATCAGTGTATCAAACATAACCTGCATTAGTTTGAGCATATAAAAATCCCTTACATGAATGATATTTCTAAACTCATTTATAGCAATTTCCACCTTTTTTTTACTTTGCAGCATAGACATAGATGAATCCACTTACGGAAATTTTCCTCAGAGGAAACCTATTTTAGGCATTATCATTGACATGGTTCATGATGATGATTTCATGGTCTTATCCCTCTTCACATCAGCCTAATGGAGGGCAGAATGGAAGCTATTATTTGGGCAAAAGAATCACAATGCTGTTCTGGGCTTTTGCTACTTCACATTGCAACCCAGAACACAAAACACTTTTTTTCTTTTTTCAAAGTCTATTGAATTTGCCGACCCCCAACACCCCAACAGTTTTCAATTACATTAGCCTGTACCCCAAACCCCACTTGGAATACAAATGTAGGTGCTTGAACAAGCCTTATCTCGAGGGTCTTTGCCAAGTAGCCAGCTTATTTGTCTGTTGCTCCTTCCAACTTGCCACACAAGTTGTTCTTTGAGTGTCAGGCAGTTGAAGGAAGCTGTCACAAAACCTGGTCAGCCTCCTGATGGCCCACTGGCCTTTAGTTTAGATCCCTTGCTTCCATCACCCCCATTAACTTTGGATCACTGGCTATATTCTCTAAATCAACCTTGCACATAATAGAATTAGAGCAGCAATACACTTCCTTCTCAATGGTCAAATGAGTGTTTTTGTTCACCTCCTGTACAAACCTTCTGTCTCAATTGGCGTCTTTTTTCTTTGTTATTCTCCTGATGTTTTTGAGGTGTCAGCAGTAATTACATCTAATGAGAGAAAGGAAAGGAGTTGTTCACCTGAAGCAAATGCATAACCTCAAGTGAAAAGACCCTGCTCTAGCCATTGCTCTGATTAAAATGTGCAGCTGAGGTCAGTCAAATCTGATTGGATACCACTTTAAAATTGAAGATTAGCAGTGCTTTTCAATTCAACCATGTGTTTGTGGCTTATGAATGTGGAAAGAAATTATAATAAACATGAGTGAATGTCACAAGTAATGACTTGCAAGTGAACGGTACATAACTCAAGACTCAATGACGTACACTTGACAGGTGAGAGGTTGGACTGATTCCCTCTGGAGGTGCTTAAGAGCTTCTTTAATGATACTGCTAAGTCTTGTCTAATTTATTATGACAAGCAGCCATCTTAAAGTGGTAATCATAAATGAGATGGGAAAATGTCAAAATTAAATCTCAAAGGATCCATAAAATATCTGTCTGATAATTCTGCATACAAAACAGTAAATGTCTTCCATAAGACTGTTTGGGTTCCTATCATAGAGACCTGAATGGTGAATAATCCAGACAATGCAATTTTATTGTTCTTGGTTGAACATATAAATAGAGTACTGGAACATATCATTATAAAAGCTTTATCAACATTAATAAAAAGTAGGTCTCTAATAATTTACAGTTGTAAGAAATGGCTACAAAAACTATAGTATAATGAGTCCACATCCAACAGAAGATGCACAGTGTGGTCAGCCAATCACCAGCTGGCTGGCGTCACTTGAGTACTCTTAACTGTGGTGCAGTGGTGCATGGTGTTTGGAGGAGGGACCCCAATGCAGGAGGCAGAAAATTGCAAGAACCGAACAGGCCTTAATTAACTCACTAAAACTAAAGGTGCTTTAGAACTATGACAGGTAACACAACCAGTCCAAAACAGAAACTCTTTATGAATCCAAAAGTGATAAATTGAAACAGGCTACACAGGTATAGTAACCCAGATAGTCAGACAGACTGTCAAAGAAACAAAAACAAACAGACAAACAAAAAAAGCATGACTAGGCTGACAAGACACAAATTGAAATAATGAAGAAATATATAAATACAAAATAGCAGGTAGAGTAAAAAAAAAACAAAAAACAGACTTGTCAAAAATAAAATGGGAGCTGAAGATGGAACATTAAACAAGAACATAAAAAACAAACTCAAACTAAAAAGGCATTAAATCAAGGAACCAAAAGAACAAATCAAAGCCTACAGTTCATCCGGGTTCAAACCCTGAGTTGGACCTGCTGTCTTCGTGTGTGGAGTTAGAATGTTCTCCTCATGTTTGCATGGGTTTTCTCCGGGCACTCTGGTTTCTTCCCACAGTCTAGAAACATGCATGTTTAGGCTGCCTTCAGGCCCAGGCCTCCCTTGAAAAAGAGCCTGGTTAAATAAAGGTTAATAAATATATAAAAGTATTGTTGGTGTGTCTGCAGTCAAAGAAAAAGAACCTGAAGGTTGGGAAGCTCCTTTGTCCCCAAAACAGAGTTTCAGTTGAGCCAAATTAAATTCATTTAATTTATAAAAAAACGACAAAGTACTTTGGTTTTGACTAAATGCAGCCTACTATAAAACCACATCATGGTTTTCACATCATGCCCAGCTTTCTGCATGCTTTAACCAGATGCCATCCTTTGCTGAAGTGAGAAAGTGTCTGACAAGGACAGTCTCCTGTTGTGTGCTGCATCTTTAAAAATAGCCTAAAGTTTTTGGCACTGAGCTCAAAGTCTGCTTGTCCTTTGATGCAAGTTCCAAAATGGGCTCACATTGTGTACAGCACCAATTAGATGTTTAGACACACCCACTCTTTAATTGTAAATGATTATGTCCAAAATTTTGACCGATCTTATATTTGGTCTGATCTTTATGGCTGAGAGCTTTCTTCGCTTCAGCAGATATTACACAAGTGTGCAATGTTGACTGCATTTCTTACAGTTTATAGTCAATTGCAGCCCAATACACCTTTTGCAGATGTGTGTATTTTTAGTTCTAAGTAACGTATATGATACTCTCAAAATACAAAAGAAAACAAATGTCATTAGGTACAACAATGCATTTTGTTATGAACAACAGTAAAATTACTAATGCTTGGATATTTGGCTGTACTTTTTGTTGCAACAACCAAGGTTTTGTTTTAAAGATCCCTCAAAAGTCATTTATAAATGCCTCTGCTTGGGGTGTCCTTTTACTTGAAATTTGCCACATACATAAAGATCTGAATTTTAAGTCTTCACAGTAATGTTATATGAAGCTCTTTATAGTTTGTGTTATTTATAACTACTCAGCTTTTATGCACAAAGTGGTGCACATAAATGTATTGGTCCACTTTGCTCTCCCTGTGTTGCATTTATTAATTAACTCCTAATTGCCGTCAACATTTCTGGTACTGTATCACTATAAGTAAACAGACAAACACACCCACACGCATATGCACACTTAATCCCATTAACAACCCTCACAAATTCTGACTTTGGAAACATTTTAAATAACATAATTTTAATTATAATAAGAAAGTTTAATGTTTTCTGAAAAGCCCCGTTTTCAAAAGCCCTGTTTTTCTTTCTTTTTTTTTGTAACTTTTTTGCTGTAGTTTTTTCTCACTGAAGCCTTCCTCAATCTCCTGGTTTTTTATATGTGGGTGACAACATGCACACATTCAGTTTTAGCTTCTCAGAATTTCACATCCATATTTAAAATGTAGGAGGAACTTTTGTGGTGCAATAAATATTTTCAAAACTACCAAGTCTCGATTATTTTTACATTGTTACAACTTATTTGAATTTAATTTTTTTATGGGTACTTATTTAAAAACCCACATAGTCTTTTACTCATAAGTCTTTGCTACCCGACTGTCAAGCTAATAGATGCAAACAACTTAGAATCATTTTTAACACTTAGCTATCATGTTTAATTATTTAGTAAGTAGTGAAATACTCGGGCATTAACAAGATTATTATTGCATGGATTCAGTTAATGTTAAAAGGATGGTGTATGAAGCTGCAGCAAAGACAGTAAACTTATGCCTCATGTGAAGCCAGTTTATGTAAGAAATCTGATCAACATCACGTAAACATCCTTTCTGTCTGTTTGAACAGTGTGATGCTTTTGTTTACTGCTGTTTTCTATTTATTGCTGTTTTAGTCCTGTGTGGATGAGCTGCCGAGAGGATCAATTTTTATCGATCACATTTCACCCTCATGCCCTGACACCCAAGGCGCGAGAAGCAGTCTTTTTTGTGATGGCCCTTTGCTCTCCACGGTGGATGCCTGTTTTGAAAGGCCGCCTGTTGATGTGTTTTGCACTTTACAGGAGTAGATCCCGTGATAGTTCATTATTTTATTATTCTCACACCTGCCACAGCAGGACACGAGATGGATTTCTGCATCCACATATTCAGTGCAACTGCATTCAGTTTCACTTCTCTTTTGCATCTAATTAGGACAGACTGTGTGCCTCTAAACAAACAATGGGATAATGACTGGTGCTGGCTGGTTGTGCTATGTTGAAGGCCTCCTGGCCAAACACCAGAGCCTTGAAGTAGGAATCCCTACTTACACAAAATGTGGCACAGAAATGACTGCCAGGTCCTGCTGATGCCTGCTGGTAGATATACACAGCTTCTTATGAACTCTTAGTGTTTTTTCTTAGTGTTATTGATGTTATATATTTTGATGCTTTTTAAGAAAGATGATTTTGAGATGACGTTTATGTGGTTTATATTCCACAACTAAAACATTTTATCAGACACTCTCTGCTTTAAATAGATATAAAAACATGTACATGGCATACTATCTTCCATTACATAA